>JAXIVJ010003009.1:75000-100246 GCA_036785665.1 Chirona hameri
TCCTCCTGATGGTACGACTCCTCTGGCCCTCCTGACGGCGCGACCGCCCCTGGCCCCCCTGACGGTGCGACTCTTCCTGATGGTGCGACGCCTCTGGCCCTCCTGACGGCGCGACTCCTCCTGATGGTGCGACTCCTCTGGCCCTCCTGACGGCGCGACCGCCCCTGGCCCGCCTGACGGTGCGACTGCCTTTGTCCCTCCGGTGTGCTCGCGGGCTGTCACCGTCTTCAGCTGGCCGGCATTCCGAGAGTTCAGAGGCCATCGCCCCGCAGTCCCGACCACCGGGCACTGGCTTTTCCGGCAGTGGTGTGAAGAGGTGAAGCGGTGCGAAGTGGCGTGTGTGGAAACGACCCGCAGGTGTGTTTACTCTGCTGTTGGGCGGCGGGGCTGGCCGGCTAGTGATTTCGCTTCCTGAAACATGGCCGACGGTACTCGTGCTAACGTGGCCGGGCCCGCACGGGTTCAGGTGCTGAGAGGTGGAAAATTTAGCCGTAGTTCCAGAACGAAGAAATGTAACCAACGTTACAATGACCCGAGGTATTTTTTTAACATAATGTGAGCAATTGATGCCCGAACAGCTGTGGCCTAAAACGGCGGCGTTTGTTGTTCTGTCTGATTGCTTTGGTTTGGTGTTAATTGTTTTTATTATTTTACCTCACTTCTCCCTGATATAGATAAAAGTATTGCATTGCAACATTTTGAAATTGGAATTGGAAGGAATTGAGATAACTGAACGTAACCCTTCTGGCCTGGCTAGTTCGTCATTATAAACTGCGTGTGTGTGTGTGTGTGTGTGTGTGTGTGTGTGTGTGTGTGTGTGTGTGTGTGTGTGTGTGTGTGTGTGTGTGTGTGTGTGTGTGTGTGTGTGTGTGTGTGTGCGTGTGCGTGTGCGTGTGCGTGTGCGTGTGCGTGTGCGTGTGCGTGTGCGTGTGCGTGTGCGTGTGCGTGTGCGTGTGCGTGTGCGTGTGCGTGTGCGTGTGCGTGTGCGTGTGTGTGTGTGTGTGGGGGGGGGGGGGGGGGCGGTGGTGAAGAACTGTAACTAACAGCTAACAACAAAATTATTTTTAGGTCTCGAATTTCTGAAGAAAGGATGGCTAAAGGGGTCTGATGCAGAGAACATGAAGAAGACGACCTTCGCTGAAAGACGCCGCCAGATCGTCACCTTGCGACTTCCATTACCGAGGCTGGCGGAGAAGATGCCATGGCTCTTCTGCGAGGATGAGGTAAGAAGTGTTCCTCCCGGCATTTAGTTTCATTTGTTTGAAAGTTAATGCGATATTACCGATTGCGTTACTGAGGATGCTGTTACGATTGGTCTAATAATGTAGGGGACGTGCACTTGACAGTGTGTACGACATTATTTCGGGCATCCTGCAATTGCGTTATTTGCATCGTCGTAGCACTTTCAGTTAACGAGATATCAACGCTAGAACACACTTGCTAGGCCTGTCCAGCTTCCACTATCCTCGTAGGGGTCGGCGAGACGTATCAGTGGGCGACCTTTCCGCTTCGTTTTCAGATCAGTTTCGAGGCATCATTCTTTTGCTTACAGTTTCCTGGAGCGGAGAGCCTGTATGTGATAGCGGAAGTCTTTGCTATGACTTCGTTTTTGTGGTAAATTTTGGTGGTAAAATGGTTCAAATTGACTTCAACCTCTGAGTCGGGGATATCAGATGTCTGGTCGCTACATGATATTGCATCGTCTTCTCAGATGTGGAATGAGTTTGTCCGGATATCCGGGCGTCCGGGCGCTCAGGCGCGGTGCCGAGAGAGCTGGATGCGAGTGCTGGCCTCCGCTCGCTCCAAAATGTCTGGGGACTACGCTGGTGTCGGAGAGGAAGTCACAGGTATAAGTTACATCATTCGAAACACACGGGACGGTGAATAGGAGGGGACATCATGGTGAAAAATAACTGTTCTCGACCCTACCATTTGATAGAATCTTCCATCTATTCCCACCCATAATGTTAAAGTTGTGTGTCTACTGGGTGCTTCGTCACCCCGCTACGTTGCCCTGCTGGAACTCCTGGTTATTGCCTTGAGTGACTGGAAGATTTTCGTCGCAACAGAGAGCTACAAGGTGACTTATTTTTGTTTTGTCTGCCAGACGCTGACGCTGTAGGCGTCATCTTCAGCCTCTTGCGGAAGGACATCAGTGTCGTCGTGGCAAAGGACTCCGCGGCCGCCCCAAGCTACCCACACATCATCGGGAGTGTCGCAGAAGGTATGTACAAAGACTTTGCTATAGGCCTGCAAAGATCTACGTATATTCGAGGATCAGCAGCAATAGTTTGCACAATCTTTGAGCACCAACTTAGGGGACTCTCTCGGGAAGGAAGCTTCCATGACCACCTACCACGATTAAGTTTTACCACATATAATACATACTTGCTTCTTAGCCTTTTCTCCAATAATAAATGTCGCACAGCGGACATGAAACGTTCAGGCTTATATCGTTACACCTCTGTTTACATGCGAAATATGGCAATCCCGGCACATGTAATTGTATTATGTAAAATGCTTACCGTTTTGCTTCATTCGTATAGGTTTATTGATGTCCAACCTCAGGTAGTTTTCTAGTTATCCTCACTGGTACGCTGTCTGGCTTTGGTGGAAGTGTCTGTGGCTATCTTACATTTTGGACAGGTGTGGACATTCTATGTTATCTCCCTGCATCTCGCGCCTGTCAATCTCCCCTCCTACTAAATAGTCAACTTGACTCAACTGACTCACTGTCTGTCTCGCTGTCTGTCTCGCTGTCTGTCTCGCTGTCTGTCTCGCTGTCTGTCTCGCTGTCTGTCTCGCTGTCTGTCTCGCTGTCTGTCTTGCTGTCTGACTCGCTGTCTGACTCGCTGTCTGTCTCGCTGTCTGACTCGCTGTTTGTCTTGCTGTCTGTCTCGCTGTCACACTGTCCCTCTGTTCCTCTGCTGTCCCTCGGCTTTCCTTCTGTCTCTCTGTCCCTCTGCACGGTTCGTTGGAAGGGTTCGGAGGTGTCAAAGTACGGGAGATGCACCATTCGAAAGCTGAGCTCACGCGGAATCCAGCGATGTAAATTTGTCAAAAATGCATCAAGCGCGCTTTTTTTAATCGACGTTTTGTCCGAAATCGCGCCCCTTTCGTTTGGCTAGGGCTATCGCGTATGGTATGGCGAAAATGCAGACCAATGACATGTCTACTGATTCCTCATCCTCTGCACGTCAAGGTCTCATAGAATGCAAAGCCATTAGATGGTTTGGTGTGTTGTACGGCTGCATCAAAGCCAAGCGCTCACAGTGTCGGCGCTAAGGCGCACTCCCGCCCGCGCCTCACGCGCAGAATCGCCCCTCGCGACACGCGAGCTGAGCACTGCGCGCCGCCGACCCGGCTTACGGAGCGGGCTCTCGGCCAGTCGCAGACAAACGGTGCATCGCATGTTGAAAAACCTAGCTCTGTCCACTAGCCCAGCTATCCAAGGAGATGGTGACACATTTCCAGCCACCTCCGATCGCTACAAATGGTACCTTTGGACAATTGTATGCACGATATTTGCCAAAGGTAGCCTCTGACCGGCACTGGGCGCCGGCCTGGCTCGGCCAACCTCGAGTCTGTACACGATGTGACGTCAGAGGTCACGGCGCGGCCGCCACCGATCATGACCTGACCCCGACCGGCCAGGTAGTCGGCGGCGGCCGCGCCTTGGTTTCTGACGTCACATCGTGTACAGACTCGAAGTTGGCCGAGCCGGGCCGGCGCCCAGTCCCGGTCAGAGGCTACGTTAGGCAAATATAGTGCATACAATTGTACAAAAGAACCATATTTTGTAACGATCGGAGGTGGCTGGAAATTTGTCACGATTTCCTTGGATAGCTGGGCAAGTGGACAGAGCTAGGTTTTTAAACATGTGATGGACCGTTTGTCCGTGACTGGCCGAGAGCCCGCTCGGTAAGACGGGTCGGCGGCGCGCAGTGCTCGGCTCGCGTGTAGCGAAGGGCAATTCTGCGCGTGAGGCGCGGGCGGGAGTGCACCTTAGTGCCGACACCGGGAGCGCTTAGCTTTGATGCAGCCGTGCAACCAACCAAACAATATAATTGCATTCTATGAGACCTTGACGTGCAGAGCATGAGGAATCGGTAGACATGTCATTGGTCTGCATTTTCGCCATACCATACGCGATACGAAAGGCCAAACGAAAGGAGCGCGATTTCGGACAAAATGTCTATTTAAAAAAGGTGCTCGATGGATTTTTGGAAACAAAATACATTGCTAGATTTCGCGTGAGCTCATCTTTCGAATGGTGCATCTCCCGTAGTACACCTACGAACCCTTCCAACGAACCGTATCTGATGTCCATCTGTCCCTCTTATGTCTATCTGCTGTCCCTCTGTCTCTCTTATGTCCCTCTGTCCATCTGATGTCCCTCTGATGTCCCTTTGTCTCTCTGTTGTCCCTCTGTTGTCCATCTGTCCATCTGATGTCCCTCTGTCCCTCTGTCTCTCTGATGTCCCTCTGATGTCCCTTTGTCTCTCTGTTGTCCCTTTGTCCCTCTGATGTCCCTCTGTCCCTCTACTGTCCCTCCGTCCCTCTGATGTCCCTCTGTCCATATGATGTTCCTATGTTGTCCCTTTGTCCCTCTGGATGTCCCTCTGATGCCCCTCTGTTGTCCCTCTGATGCCCCTTTGCCCCTCTGTCCCTCTGTCCCTCTGCTGTCCCTCTGCTGTCCCTCTGTTGTCCCTATGTTGTCCCTATGTCCCTCTGATGTCCCTCTGATGTCCCTCTGGTGTCCCTCTCCCTCTGATGTCCCTCTGATGTCCCTCTGCTGTCCCTCTGTCCCTCTGATGTCCCTCTGCTGTCCCTCTGTTCTCCATCTGTCCCTCCGCTGTCCTGTCGCTCTGTGCGTCTGCTGTCCCTCTGCTGTCCCTCTGTCTTTCTTTCACTATTTTAAACTGTACCATGTTTGCGACACCACATAATTTTGATGTGCGGCGCCATGTTTTGTTGACTATTATCAGTTAAGCATTGTTGATTGGTCGCATTAAGCAATCACCTAATCACATTCCTTGTGCCTCCAGGAGTGGGAGTACACCACATTGTTGTGGACGGGGTGCCAGTGACGACGTGCAGCTGCCTGGCCGATGCTGTTTTGCTATGGGCCGTGGTGCACAGTGTGCTCGCACAGCCAGTGAAAGGAGCCTACCGCGAGCCGCTGCTGTTTATACAGATAGCAGCTCTTAACGTGTACGAAACGGTGGCAGTCCCCGCCACTGTGCGCAAGCAGTTGGCATTTCTGGGCGTGCCTGCGTGAGTTGGTGGTTTGGCTTATCACCGGGCGTCCATAGGCCATGAATGCAGTGAATGCCAACCGTTAGATGAGCGTCCGCGTTGAGCGTCCGCGTTGAGCGTCCGCGTTCTGGGCGTGCCTACGTGAGTTGGTGGTTTGGCTCCTCACCGGGCGTCCATAGGCCATGAATGCAGTGAATGCCAACCGTTAGATGAGCGTCCGCATTGAGCGTCCGCGTTGAGCGTCCGCGTTCTGGGCGTGCCTACGTGAGTTGGTGGTTTGGCTCCTCACCGGACGTCCACAGGCCATGAATGCAGTGAATGCCAACCGTTAGATGAGCGTCCGCATTGAGCGTCCGCGTTGAGCGTCCGCGTTCTGGGCGTGCCTACGTGAGTTGGTGGTTTGGCTCCTCACCGGACGTCCACAGGCCATGAATGCAGTGAATGCCAACCGTTAGATGAGCGTCCGCGTTGAGCGTCCGCATTCTGGGCGTGCCTACGTGAGTTGGTGGTTTGGCTCCTCACCGGGCGTCCACAGGCTATGAATGCAGTGAATGCCAACCGTTAGATGAGCGTCCGCGTTGAGCGTCCGCGTTCTGGGCGTGCCTACGTGAGTTGGTGGTTTGGCTCCTCACCGGGCGTCCACAGGCAATGAATGCAGTGAATGTCAACTGTTAGATGAGCGTCCGCGTTGAGCGCCCGTGATCTGGGCGTGCCTACGTGAGTTGGTAGTTTGGCTCCTCACCGGGCGGCCTATTTCCGAAGTATATATTATAAATCGGCATGCCATGCCCGCCAACTTTTGGAGAAGCTCATATCTCTGCAACCGCACGTCCGATTGACAAGCGGGCTTCTTTGCTGAGTAGCCCCACCCTGTTTGAGACCAGTGCCGACTCACGTGTGTGACTACCACTGCGCGTGGCGCGTGCCGCGTGAGGGGTATTGAAAAGTGTTTTGTCCAAAACACTTTGCACACCCCTCACGCGGCACGCGGCACGCGCAGTGGTAGTCACACACGTGAGTCGGCACTGGTCTCAAACAGGGTAGAGTGGATGGAGCTTCTAAGCAAAGAAGCCCGCTTATCAATCGGACGTGCGGTTGCAGAGATGTGAGCTTCTCCAAAAGCTGGCGGGCATGGCATGCCGATTTATAATATACACTTCGGAAATAGGCCACCGGGCGTCCATGCATGCTATGCAGTTTTTCGCGCTTTTGTAATACACCAAAAACAAAACGGTGTATTGTTTGTATCGGCCAGCGGGTCGCGAAACGATGCACGAAACAATATCCGGAATATTGACCACTAAAGGTTCTTCAAGAACCTTAGGGAAACCCATGAGAGGTTTCCGGGTGGGGTTTTGCAGAAATTAGCAAGGTTCTCGGAGAACGCTAGAAGAAGCTTTGAGACCCTACGAAGTTCTCGGATGCATTCTCCTTTTTTTTAGAAAGGCGTCTATGAGATTATCTGAGACCTTTAAGTGTAGTCTTCGAAACCTCCAAAGGGTCTTACATTTAAAAAGGTATCCGAAAAGAGCCTTTCTTACGTCGCGAAAAGGGTTTCAAACTTGCGGCTCTTTGTTGAGACCTATTTCTAGCCTCGGAGACCGCACTGAGGTCTCGCTTGGTTCTGAGTGTGTACCAGTTGTTTTTCTGCAACAAATTATGTTATTCTCCCAATCATACCTATGTTTCTGCTAACTATATTTGTTACATTATTGATATGTGATGCAAACTTCATGTTAGAATCTGTGAGCATTCCCAAGTATTTAACTGTATCTTTTTGCTCAATAACACATCCATTAATTTTCACTGATATAGCACAGCTAGTTTTACGTTTACAGTATACTTGATATAATGTTTTTGATGTATTTAAAGATAGGAAGTTTGATTGAAGCCAATTTGACACCTTGGGCAATAATTTCATTTTGTAGAGCTATGACATTTTGGTTTTGAAGAAAATAGCTGTATCATCAGCATATATGAAGAACTCACAATTCGCATATATATTTGCTAAGTCATTTATGTATATTATGAACAAAAGTGGTCCCAAAATAGATCCTTGTGGCACTCCAACACTAACATCTTGGAAGGCAGTTTTGCATCCCCTAATATCAACTGTTTGAGTACGATCTGTAAGTTATGATTTGATTATATCTAATGCTTTACCTACAACACCATACTTTTTTCTTTTTTTTGCAAAGAATATCGTGATCAACTGTCAAAAGTTTTTTTTCAGATCTAGGTATATTCCGACAACACATTCTTTTTCTTCAAATGCTTTTGTAATTACATTTTGAATGAGCATGATGGGCATGCATGTAGAGTATTGCTTTCGAAAGCCAAACTGTTTCTCAGATAGCAAATAATTACTTATAAAGTGTTGTAATAATTTACTATATATTATTTTTTCAAGGATTTTTGATGTTAGTGGCAAAATACTAATTGGCCTGTAATTTGAAAAAGCTGCTGGATCTCCTGATTTAAATATTGGTTTGACAACTCCAATTTTGACAGCTTTTAGAAATACTCCTTTTCTTAGACATATGTTGAAAATGTGAACAAGATCGGGTAAAATTGATTTATATGTACTTTTAAATATTTTTGAGTTTATGCTGTCAATAACTGCACCCACATCTTTAAGTTGGCAAATTATATTTTCCACAATGTTTACATCTGTTTCAGATAATATCATATTTTCATGTTGGAGTTCTTGGATATTGTCAAGTGGATCTATGTCACTTGGGTTTATATTGTTTTTTAATACTGGCCTAATCCCAGTGAAAAATGTGTTGAACCCCTTGGATATTGAGGTATCATCTTCAACTTCCTCACCTAACTCTGACATAAATTTGTTTAGAATTCGATCATTTGATGTTTTGTGTTTAAGCAGTTTGTTTAGGGTTTCCCAAGCCTTTTGGGGATAATTTTGATGATTGGTGAATTCCTGATTATAGTGATACTTTTGGCTTGCTTAATTATGTGTTGGAGGCAATTTCTATATGCATTGTAGGCTGAGATGTTTGCAGCACAAGGATGCTTTATTTTGTGTGTGAAATAAATCAGATTTATGATTTATAGATGCAAGTATACCTGGCGTAACCCATGGTTTAATGGGATGTTGTTTCCTATAATTGTTTTCTTCGTTTGAGTAAATTGCAATGCCTTTGCTATATGTGTTAATTAGGATGTCACAAGACTTTTCAGGATTGTGTTCAAGTTGAAAATCTTCTAATTCAGTTGTTAGGAATTGCTTGAGTTCATCAATATGGCGGTAATCAAAAATGTTTTTCACTTCTCTCTTACATAATTTTTGTTTGAGCTTTAAATCAAAAGCAGCAAAGATAGAAAAGTGATCTGAGAAGTCGGTTTGGATGATACCTCATAGATTCATTGTTGATAGGTCATTGCAAAATATATTATCTAGCAGAGTGCATGATTCAGATGAAACACGGGTTGCTTTGGAAATTGTTGGAAGGAAACCATAAGAGCACATAAGAGTGAAGAATTGCAAATGAAATGAATTTTATGAGGTGGAAAATAGATCAGCATTGAAATCTCCAACAAAATATGTTAGCATATTCATATCATTTATTTTTCATGAGCATTTTTCAAGTTCTTCAAGAAATTTCAAGTTGGTGCTCTATAAATTTGACAAATTAGACATGTTTGCATATCATTGATGTTTACCTGGAGAAAGACTGCTTCTGCAGTTGTAAACTTGAATATAAATAATTGTTTAGTTTGCATAGTTTTTAGGGAGTAGATCGCTGATCCTCCATCTACTTGATCAACCCGGCTATCACAAAACAGCTGATATTGATCACCATCAAGGGCAAATAATTTGTCTATATCTTGTGTAAGCCAAGTCTCTGGTATACAGATAAAGTTCAACTTATGTTTCATGGAAGATATAAATGTATTTAATTCATCAATTTTCTTCACAATTGAACATGCAGTATGGTTAATTTGTTTTCAAATATCTTGTTTTGTATTTCATAAGGATTGTAGAATGTACAACGTTCACGATTTTTTTTCTTATTGTGTATGGCTGAACGTCAGTTCATCTGATATTATTGCAGAAAAGGGATTAAATGTTTCGCCTTCTTACGTACTGAAGGGGTTTATTGAATTAGCAATATTAGATATTACCTGATGTAACAAGTAGGCACACGCAAAGAAGACCTATGGGCACTAGGTATATAAGATTCTTATACGGCTTTGATATAAGATAAATCTTTTGTGCACTAAGGCTACAATCATTAAAGGAAATAGTTCACCTTGGAATTTTTTATCCAACACGATTTGATTATATTTTGTAATACAATTTCTTTTTATATTGTCAAAAATGGCCTTATATCGCGCCGATTCAGGACAGAAGGCCGTAAATTTGTATTGTTTATCAAAACTATATGCATACTCTCTGAGTCAGAGTCCTGACGTCACGCGAATGTAAAAAATGATTCAGCCAATCAGATTCCAAAGTAGTCGCGTAAAGATAGACTCGCATCGGAGATGTGCCAACCGGCGGCCGGCGATTCGCTTCTAGCACCAGCTGCAAGCTGATTGGCTGATGGTATAGCCTCTGCCCGGGTTAAAACCAGTACAACATTCTTTCGCCAGCACCGCATTCCTTCGCCAAAACCTCAAATATATTCGGCTGGAGAGTCTTTTCAGTCAAGAAAACTTGCAGATAGGAGTTTCCCAACACGGGCTACAAAACTGCTATCTCAGTTTAAAACTAATGTTGAAGGTGAACTATTTCCTTTAAAGGAAATAGTTCACCTTCGGAAATTTTTCGGAACACGATTTTATTATATTTTTTAATACAGTTTCTTTTTTTCTTTTTGAAAATGGTCCTACATCGCGCCAATTCAGGACAGAAGGTTGTAAAGTATTGATTTTATGGTGTGCGTTATTGGTCTGCGCATGCTCCATGGCAGTGCTGGCACTTTCAGACGGTACGGTACATCATATATGCGCCGTATTCCTTCGCCAAAAAGTCAAATATCTTCGGCTGGAGAGTCTTTTCAGCCAAGAAAAGTTGCAGATAAGGATTTCTCAACACGGGCTACAAAACTGCTATTTCAGTTCAAAACCCATGTTGAAGGTGAACTATTTCCTTTAATCATACCCGGAGGTGTCACAAAAGAAAGAAGAACAATGCAATTCTTGCACTTGAAATGTATATAGTTGAATACGAATCAAGCAGCAGAACTCTGTCTAGCATGAGTATTGATATTTGTATATATCATATCAATAAGATATGTATATATAAGTCACACAGAAAGCAGATAAATTTATATCCATAGATTGAGCAAGCAGGAGTAAATGACACAGTTCAGGAGTACCTTGGGTATATACGAGTACCACGTAGGTATCCATCTCTTTCGTAATGTGGCATTCATGGCCGACATTACGGGCCTCAGTCTTGTTTACATCGCACTAAACAAATTCCACTAAATTTCCGATAAGTTGTGTGTAACGAGACTTTTTGTAGAATTTCCCTAGATTTAAAGAGTGATGCGTATCCATGGACGACAAATATAATCCATGGCAATCTACTTCCTTATGAACTCATACGCCCTCGTAGCACAACGTCCTCGGCTTTCTGCAAGGCCGTATAAGAGAGGTAGAGACATCTGGGGATTTTAGCGCCCCAATCGCACAAATTAGCATGACGTCACTGGTGCTCCGGTCCGGCTCGGCTGTCGCCGCACGCGTCTCGGTGCGGTGAGAATATTTCGAACGGGATACGAATAGTTGCGCCAAAGGTACGATCTTATTTAAGATTATGTTTACCGCGGATAATTGTCCCTCCCTTAACCCTATTTGTAACAGGGGGGGGGGGGGGGGCGGATTCCGCCCCCCTCATGTTTTTCGCAGATATCTCTAGAACGACTGGGAGCAGGCCCATACAATTTTGGGACTTTTCCCAAAACTAATTTTCACATATGGAGTAAAAATTTTGAGTTCTTAACCTGAACAGAGGCGGTTCCAGGGCACGGGTTTGGGTGGGTTCGGCGGCGACATTTGGCGATAATCCGGAAATGCGATCTTCACGGCTTCTTCCTAACTGCCTCAAGTATGAAGGAGTTACATCGGTTTACGGTGATTGCAACATATGCAAATTAGTTGATGTTAATGCAATATCATAAAAATTGCATGGCAGAGGCGGTGCCAGGGGCTTGAAAAGGGGGGGGGGTTTCTAGGAAGTATTCAATGTTTGTCGGGAAGCCAATAGAGCGATGTAAGGGGCATTTATAGCTATCTAGATGTAAAAGATAGCTTCTGCTTCCATTATTTTCATAATTTATTACTTATAAAATTTCAGGGGCGTGTTCAGGCAAATGAAAAGGGGGGTGACTGGCATGGTGATGACGATATGCCAGCGATAACAGCGCAATAGACGGTTAGCTTATAGTGATATATGCACATATGAGGCCAGAAAAGGGAATAAAGTCATTTTCTTTTGCAGAGGCGCGCTCAGGAATGGAAAAGGGGGTCATATTATTGCAAGGAAACTAAGAGGCATGGGCGTACAATGTCATAACATACTGCAGTTTTCGGATGAAACACGCACCACAGGGTACTCAACAAACGATTATAAGATAATAGGCGAGTCCAGGTAGGGTAAAAAGGGGGTAAGCAATGTGAATTGAAGTTGTAAGTGAAATAGTCACTGTTGACTATTTAGTATCATAATAGCGGATAATATACTTATCAAAAAGTCTTGTGCCTCCCCAGTTTGGATCCTGGATACGCCTATGATGAAGTACAACATGCAAAAAGGAACTATCTACGATCAGTAACTTATTTATAGTGCTGGGTAGCAACTTGCCTGCGGGTAATATTTTTGTCCCAATTTGACCTCCCTTTTTGACTAACCTGGTACCGTCCATGGCAAAAAATATGATTAATAACTGTTTTGTCTAATGTCACAATAACATACCATTTTTATTTATTAAAAAAAACAACATAAAAAATGGTTTTATTACGCATTTACTTCACCCCCCATATTGAGTGACCTGCACACGCCTATGATTTTTGAATTTTCAAAAGTCACCGCCATATATCAATTTCCAATTCAATCTCTATCCATTCCCATTAGTTGTGTTAAAATCTGTTGATAAACATGACAGCTGTGTTGGATCAAAATACCACTAAAATTTGTAGTTTTTGCCCCCCTGTTGCCCCCCTATCAAAAATTTAGATTTTGTTTTATTATTTAGAAATTTATATTGTGTTGAGGGGAAACAAACGCCGTTTCATTTTTGAAAATCGGACGGGTAGATCTCGAGATCTCCGGGGGGGGGGGCGAAATCCGCCCCCCCCCCCCTGTTACAAACAGGGGTAGCCAGGAGCCTGTTACAAATAGGGTTAACCCGCGCCGTGCCGGGGGGCCTCAGTCTTGTAGTTTTAAACGTCTTTTCGTTTAGACGTCCCTAAGGTGTTTCGAGGATAGCGAAGAAAAAAACGGCGGCACGCAGCGCAGCCGTTTTTGGCACAGCTGTTCGGGCATCAATTTCGCACATTATGTTTAAAAAAATACCTCGGGTCATCTCAGGTCAGGTCACCAGACCAGGTCACGTGACCCCACATCCAAAAATATTTCCGGTGGCAACACAGCCACAGTTTTTGGCCGATCGATTTCGTTCTTACAGGATTTCATAAGAGCAGTAGTATCTACAATACATATATCTCGGATTTTTTTTATATCGGTGACCTAAGTTCGGGTCAATTTCGTGACCCCAGTATAAGTCGATGGGGAAATAATCAAATGCTTCCTATTCTGAGGAAACCAATTATATCAGCCAAATTCCTTCTGGACCATGTTATCATAGGCCATTCTTGAAGTTCCAGGTTCAATGTTTTGTTCAGTGACCCCTACAGGGTCATCTGAGGTCATCTGAGGTCACCAACACCTTTTTGTCAAAATCAAGATAGAGAAGTGCGACTGGCACCAATGTGTTTGTCTCGTCGAGGCACGTCTCCCAATGTTCAACATCACCTAATTGGGTCACCACTTGACCTGAGGTCAAATTTTTAAGTTGACCTAACATGGTCATCATGCATATGATACGAAGCGCCGTGACGACACAAACACGATGGCGTCAAAATTATTTCCCTATCTTTGTTAGCTAAAAATATATTTGTGAAAACTGTTTTGCTAAAAAAATAGCCTTTTGACATTTGATGAGCTCTGGAGCCTAAATTATTCACCTGAGCTCAAATCTGAGGACACTTAACAGATTGCATTTTGCAAGAGCTTTCCATTGTTTTTGTTTTGTTCCTAGCTATCATAGTTCCTGTGCTATCTGGGAATGTCTGGAGCGAAGTCCTAAAACTTGAAAATCTGACTCTTGATGACCTCTGGTGACCTCAATATTGACCTGAAAATCATAAATAGTTTCGAAATGCATTCTGAAGAGTTTTCGAACGGTGTTTTGGGTTTTTGTCTACGTCCCATAGGAGCCGAGTTAAAGGGGGCGGCGAACCCCCCCCCCCCCCCCCCCCCGACACGGCGAAGGTGGCGCCGAGCACCTGCACGGCGCGGGTTAATTCATGCTGAGGGGAGACGGTCATACGCTGCCCCGGTCTGTGTGAGGGGCGACTGGCGAGACGGCCATACACTGCACCAGTCTGACTGAGGGGTGAGACGGCTATATACCCTACCCCGGTCCGGCTGAGGGGGGGGGAGGAACGGCCACACGCTGCTCCGGTCTGGCTGAGGGCGAGACAAGGCATTGTTTTGGCTTAACCCTCGCCCGGGTAGGGCTAAATACGTGTTCGGTTGGGGGTACGACCCCCCTTAGCGTGTTGACCCTAATTAAGCTAGAGCTTCGATTCAAAGACGAGCGTGTTGCTTGTGACGAGAGGAAGCCGTTGATACCCGATGCTAAGGTATTGGGTCATTCAGTGACCTCTGAGGTCATGTCAATGACAAAAAGTCATCAAAATTGTAAATGCGTATAAATTGAATTTTATCGAGCTAGAATCGTGAATGAGCATATCATAATGCTTAATGGGTGTCACATTCGTAATCAGCGTCGCAAAATGTCCTACAAACTGCGAAATTCCAAAAAGGTCATGTCAGGTCATCTGAGATCAGTGACCTTGGTTGACCTGTGGAAGCGCATGACCCCAGTGGAACATATAATTATGTAAAATGGATCCCAAATTTGGAATCAGCGTCACAAAATGTTCTAGAAACCGCCAGAAGCCCAAACAAGTAATCTGAGGTCATCGGGGGTCAATGACCTCAGTTGACCTCTGAAAAGGTAAATCGAGGTCACAATCTTAGTGGAAACCACAACTGTCACCTGGAAAGACATGTGCACATGCTCCTGAACAACAAATACTCGGAAACTGCACAAGTTACAAGCATCGATACTGCGGGACGCCAGTTGCGCCTGACATGACCTTGAGAAACAGGTCATAGGTCACGGGTCATGTGGGTTAGAAATTCAAAATTGTCAGAGTAAGTGGAAATTTCCAAAGTACGGTACTGAAAGTTGCATTGCAATCGGTTGGAAATTACGAGAGTTATTCCAGAAAAACCGAGGGGGTGGCATTCACCTACCCGGGCGAGGGTCAAGGTATGCTTCTAAGAAAGCAAAATATTTAAAAAGCATAGACTTGCAACCTAACTACCTAACTTACTTATCTAACGGCGACGACTTCAAATTGCCGGTCGTCAACACCCGTCAAAAGACCGCAAAACGCTCGAAAGCGCAGCTTAGGCGACGTGGCTGGCCACGACTGGACCAGAGCACCAGTGACGTCATCGCTAATGCTGAGCCGCTCGGCAGCCGATACATGGAGAATCCCGGGATGACACCCCATGGCTTTCTGTCGTAGCGAGTGGGTAGGGTAGCGAGTTTCTGTCTGATTTTTTATATTTTAAGTGATAGATAAACCTATCGCTGAAATACTGGCATCGTACAAAATAGTCAGAGCTACTGTATGTTTGATTGTGCGTTTATATTTCAAGAAAGACGAGAGAAGAGTGCTTGTAATTTCACAACAGAAGCTGTTGAGAAGATTCACGCAAATGCTGATACCTATTTTTAGAATCTGTGTGTAGCTACTTTGGTTGGTGTTGAGGCTATATATTCTTGTGATCCTGGGTCCTTCATGCAATGGTGGATGATTTGTGGGTGTACCAATAAATACAGTTTGGTGAAAACCTTGTGTCTTCAGTTTTGGAATTGGTTGAGTTTCTGCCCGCCCAAGATACACCTTCCCAAATGCTGCAGAGTCTAGTTGCCTGATCTGATCACACAACTAAAATCTTGCCACAGTATCTCAATCTGCAAACAGCCCATCGCATGGTGACCATAATGCATCACCAACAGTAAAACAGGTTGATTAATTTCAGTCAGCTTTATTGACAAATCGCACAGATGTTATCTTACCTGGTCGGGTTCCCTATAGCTTTAGTGTCAGGAAAGGGTGGGCATGGAATATAGGGAACCCTAATTTACAGACGCGCCAACCAAAAAGTGTAGCAATCTCCATAGTTAGGCTTCGCAAAGAAAATGGCTGAAATTGTGCGTCTTCCAGTAACAAAAGTCCCAGTATACAGTCCGATCAATTATATCCCTAGCATTGCTGAGGTGTAATATCAATCCACTACCAGAGTTTTTACAGAGCCTCAAACAATCATGGCCTGATCAGATAAACCTAAGGGACTACTCTCCAGTGTATGCATACAGGTCATCATTAATACATGTGTTGAGCGACCGTTTGAAGCTTGACAAGACAGGAGCAGCGACAACCTCGTCAGGCAGCTGATTCCACATGCGGCACAATGTGGTGCTAATGTAGGTGGTTTGGCGTCTGGTCACCTCAATGAAGATTGCGCTCCCATCCCTCAACAAGGGTGACAGTTTCCAGAGCATCTTCTGCAAGCAAAATGGAAAAATAAAGGTTAATACAATATTCAGGGCAGGGTGGCAGGGCCCGGCACAGCACACCATACAGCCATTAAATGTACTTTTAACTTTGGGGCCCACTTATGCTGATTGGTACGGCGAGTATAGTGCTATGGTCCAGTGTTTATCTAGCTGGTTAATACATTAATTGCAGGGAAAAATACATAAATAACTCGTGATTCATACTTCTGTTTCTTTGTAAAATATTTACCTTATTTTAATTATATTTTGAAATATTGGTTTTGATTCTTCGAATCGGAAGGAATCAATTCTCAAAATTGTGTCTGTGAATCAAACAGTGATTGAATCATTCAGATTCCAAAATGAATCATGATTGTAAGTAAACAAGGATGATCAATAACATGGCAGCAATGTTTGTTTTATATATAAAAGGCGAGAATAAGGAATAAGCTTTCACCGTTACAGCATCATCACATCATGTACCAAACTTAACGGCTGTCCAATGTATGATATTGTTCGATTTAGAATACTTACCCTTCTTGCATAGGACATTTGCTTGGACAAAAGAGCACATGCAACTTTTGATTAACTTTCAAATGTAAACAAAATATTGAATCTGACAATGCCACAACGTTGAAAGCTTATTCCTTATTCTCACCTTTTATATATAAAATAAACATTACTGCCATGTTATTGATCATCCCTGTTTACTTCTTCTCATTCATCATGGCAAAATAACCATCAAACACATTACAAGAATCATGATTGAATCATTCCAAAGAAGTTGAATCAATATCCAGTCTGTGACTAAACAAAAATTGATGCACATGATCCTTCACCTCTTCATGATGTACATACATCGCTTACCTTGATACTTAAAATTTTCCCACCATAAGAAGCACGCACTTTTATAAATAATAATTAATAAACCATTAAAAAAACACACAACGCCTTGCCATATACCCTTGCACAAAGCTCTACTACATTTGTAATTATATAAGTGCGCCGTTTTGCCTACAATGTTCTTCTGATGCACTGAGAGCTGATTGGTCGAGAGCATGCGCAATCTGACAGAATTTTCATGTGGAATGGAGCGTATGACATAGGAAAAAAGTTTGGCAGCCCATCGTCATTTTTTTCTCTCGATACGGGACCATTATTAAAGATATGCAGACATATTATGGGGACAACACGGGAACGAAACACCGAACATCCATACAAATATCGATACCCTGAGCAAAAATAGTTATATGCAAATAAGTTATTTTCAATCAGAGAGTGTTTTATTTTTAGGTGTTGATTAGAAAATATAAGCAATGAAATATAGAATGTTTTTTTGTGTATATTATCCTGCTTGGGGGCTTTTGAACTTATAAAGCAAGCCTTTTGGGTATAGAGAATTTATAGATAAAAAGCTGAAAAGTCTCGTTACACAGAACTTATCGGAAATTTAGTGGATTGTTTTAGCGCTATGTAAACAGGACTCTTGATGGCCGATGAAGGGGGCTAGCACTACCAACCGGGCCGCCGCAGCAGCCGGCCGCCAGGGACCGCCAGCGAGCCAGGGCGCTACGACGTCGCAAGCAAATCGTACTGCTAAATATTTATTTATTTATTTATAAATAAACAAATACACATACAGCGTTAAATATCCAACTGGCATTATCCGCCCGAAACGCCACCACACCCCGGCCCACCAGACGCACTGAATTTTTTTTTACCCGAGGACAGCAGGTACAACCCATTCTGGCGGGTACCCCTATATTTTTACCACCATATTTGACTATGCTACCGAGGGTAGTTTTACCTTTCAGTCACGGATTATTTTACCCCCGTACAGCGGCTGTACCCAAATTAACTACTCTGCCATGTCGAGTTGACTCTTCATGCGAACCCTCGAACCGAGAGTTACTCTTCGCACTCCAACCCGCGTAAGCGGTGTTACTCGTTCTTGAAGGATATAGTTTCCCTCGCAGTCAGCTGGTTAATCCGGAGCTGGTGGGTACCCCTATCTACCACCATTTGTGCATATGCTACCGAGGGTAGTATTACCCCGCATGGGGTATTATTTTACCCTCATACATCGAGTTTACGCGAACTATACCTGCGCAGTGCGGATATATTTTTCCTCCCAGGATTCCTTCCTTGCACAATGAAAACAAAACAGTTTTGTCATCATGTATTAACCGTTACGAGCGACAGTTACACTGGGCCACGGTCACAACGCTTCATCGCTAACGCTAAACCGCGTCTATGAGTGTTGCATGGAAAGCTTACTAGGCGGAGAGGCTCATGAGCAGCATGGCCCATGATATGGGTAGCAAAGCACATATTTAACGCTGTTCGCGACAAAAACTAGCGCGGCGCACACACTCACTCACTCACTCACTCCAGTGGCGGCGGATTTGATTTTGACATGGGGGGGGGGGGGACAAGACTTCGATCAATTCAGTTCAGGCACGTAGCCAGGATTTTGCTCAGGGAGGGCCACAATACCTTTTCACCTGCCGAGGGGAGGGGGGGGGGGAAGTCGGGGATATTTCAAACTCGATTCTTTCCATGCAACACTCATAGACGTAATGTTAAAGCTTGACGGAATCCAATTTTATCTAGTGTAAACTGGATCACTCAGGGGGGGGGGGGGGGGGAGGGGCATGAGCCCCCGTGGCCTACGTCCCTGATTCAGTTCACGTAGTCATATACCTTAAACACATATGTTGAGGATTTGAAGGAAAATTAAAGGTGATGATGATGATATATCGTGATTTAGAGTGGCCATCTATCAGGGTTGCCAGAGCCCGGAAATTAAGTTAGGGTAACATACAATTGCAATGTAATAGCTACCAGAAAACAAGACCCGTTTTCAGTAGCCAAATATTGATGTTTCAAAATTCAAGTCGTTCCTTGTTAATATGTTCGGCGCATCAAGGGCGAACCGGCTGTTTTTTTTTGGGGGGGGGGGGTGCAACCAGTTTGAGCGGATCTTGCCTAGGTACCCTCAATTTAGAAAATCTCCCCGGATTTGGGCCACTTTATTTTGCAACCACAGGATTTCTAATGATTTTTTTTTAGCTTTTCGACCTTTTGGGATATCGAAAAAGGTGTACCTATGTTTTCGTTCCCGACTGCAAGAGAAAAAACATGACAAATGCGCGCTGAATCAAGCCGGCTTTGCTGAAGAGCAAGGACGGATTCATCCGTTCGTCTTCGGGACCACCTACTTTTTTGCTACCGGGTTCGACGACCGTTGCAAAAAAAAAACAAGAGCATCTTAGATTTGAACATTATTTTGCGGTCAAGGAAAAAAATGTTAGTGGGAAGAAGCTAGCTACCAATACCATACTAGCTACTATAGAAATTTAAAACAGAACTTGGAGCATTAAATAAATGGCAGTTTTCTTCAGAATTTCCAGCTCCGAATCTCGGATAGTAAACCGAGGGGATGGTCCGACCGGAAAAATGAATGCGCATTTCGCTGCACAAATGTTTGTCGTTGTTATCTGTTGCGCTCTGATAAAAAGAGCTAAAGGTGAGGACGTCAAACATGATCAAACCAGTCGCACTTCCGCCTTCCGGTCCAAAACGGTGCCGTTTTGGGTTTTATACAGATTGGTTCACTCTAAGTGTACCAATTTGGACCAAACCCACCAATAACCGTTGCCAACGAGCCCATGCTTCGAAACTATGGGACCGATCTGGGCGATTTCTCTACCATTCGATCCAGCGTGGTCCACAACGGTGTCGTTCTGAGTTGTATCCATTTTGGTCCAATTTAAGTGGACTAAATTGGACCAAACCCATCAAAAACGGGTTTGGGTAGTTTTGGTCCAATTTGGTCCACTTAGAGCATGGGCTCGTGGATTAATCTGTATACAACCCCAAACAGCACCGTCTTGGAACACGCCGGATCGAATAGAGAAGAAATCGTCCAGATTGGTCCCATAGTTTCGGAGCATGGGCTCGTCGGCAACGGTTTTTGTTGGCTTTGGTCCAATTTGCTCCACATGAGTGGACCAATCCGTATAAAACCCAAAACGGTACCGTTATGGACCACGTCGGATCGAATGGTGAAGAAATATCCCAGATCGGTCCCATAGGTGCAGAGCATGGGCTCGAGCACAGACACACAGACACACAGACACACAGACACACAGACACACAGACACACAGACACACAGACACACAGACACACAGACACACAGACACACAGACACACAGACACACAGACACACAGACACACAGACACACAGACACACAGACACACAGACACACAGACACACAGACACACAGACACACAGACACACAGACACACAGACACACAGACACACAGACACACAGACACACAGACACACAGACACACAGACACACAGACACACAGACACACAGACACACAGACACACAGACACACAGACACACAGACACACAGACACACAGACACACAGACACACAGACACACAGACACACAGACACACAGACACACAGACACACAGACACACAGACACACAGACACACAGACACACAGACACACAGACACACAGACACACAGACACACAGACACACAGACACACAGACACACAGACACACAGACACACAGACACACAGACACACAGACACACAGACACACAGACACACAGACACACAGACACACAGACACACAGACACACAGACACACAGACACACAGACACACAGACACACAGACACACAGACACACAGACACACAGACACACAGACACACAGACACACAGACACACAGACACACAGACACACAGACACACAGACACACAGACACACAGACACACAGACACACAGACACACAGACACACAGACACACAGACACACAGACACACAGACACACAGACACACAGACACACAGACACACAGACACACAGACACACAGACACACAGACACACAGACACACAGACACACAGACACACAGACACACAGACACACAGACACACAGACACACAGACACACAGACACACAGACACACAGACACACAGACACACAGACACACAGACACACAGACACACAGACACACAGACACACAGACACACAGACACACAGACACACAGACACACAGACACACAGACACACAGACACACAGACACACAGACACACAGACACACAGACACACAGACACACAGACACACAGACACACAGACACACAGACACACAGACACACAGACACACAGACACACAGACACACAGACACACAGACACACAGACACACAGACACACAGACACACAGACACACAGACACACAGACACACAGACACACAGACACACAGACACACAGACACACAGACACACAGACACACAGACACACAGACACACAGACACACAGACACACAGACACACAGACACACAGACACACAGACACACAGACACACAGACACACAGACACACAGACACACAGACACACAGACACACAGACACACAGACACACAGACACACAGACACACAGACACACAGACACACAGACACACAGACACACAGACACACAGACACACAGACACACAGACACACAGACACACAGACACACAGACACACAGACACACAGACACACAGACACACAGACACACAGACACACAGACACACAGACACACAGACACACAGACACACAGACACACAGACACACAGACACACAGACACACAGACACACAGACACACAGACACACAGACACACAGACACACAGACACACAGACACACAGACACACAGACACACAGACACACAGACACACAGACACACAGACACACAGACACACAGACACACAGACACACAGACACACAGACACACAGACACACAGACACACAGACACACAGACACACAGACACACAGACACACAGACACACAGACACACAGACACACAGACACACAGACACACAGACACACAGACACACAGACACACAGACACACAGACACACAGACACACAGACACACAGACACACAGACACACAGACACACAGACACACAGACACACAGACACACAGACACACAGACACACAGACACACAGACACACAGACACACAGACACACAGACACACAGACACACAGACACACAGACACACAGACACACAGACACACAGACACACAGACACACAGACACACAGACACACAGACACACAGACACACAGACACACAGACACACAGACACACAGACACACAGACACACAGACACACAGACACACAGACACACAGACACACAGACACACAGACACACAGACACACAGACACACAGACACACAGACACACAGACACACAGACACACAGACACACAGACACACAGACACACAGACACACAGACACACAGACACACAGACACACAGACACACAGACACACAGACACACAGACACACAGACACACAGACACACAGACACACAGACACACAGACACACAGACACACAGACACACAGACACACAGACACACAGACACACAGACACACAGACACACAGACACACAGACACACAGACACACAGACACACAGACACACAGACACACAGACACACAGACACACAGACACACAGACACACAGACACACAGACACACAGACACACAGACACACAGACACACAGACACACAGACACACAGACACACAGACACACAGACACACAGACACACAGACACACAGACACACAGACACACAGACACACAGACACACAGACACACAGACACACAGACACACAGACACACAGACACACAGACACACAGACACACAGACACACAGACACACAGACACACAGACACACAGACACACAGACACACAGACACACAGACACACAGACACACAGACACACAGACACACAGACACACAGACACACAGACACACAGACACACAGACACACAGACACACAGACACACAGACACACAGACACACAGACACACAGACACACAGACACACAGACACACAGACACACAGACACACAGACACACAGACACACAGACACACAGACACACAGACACACAGACACACAGACACACAGACACACAGACACACAGACACACAGACACACAGACACACAGACACACAGACACACAGACACACAGACACACAGACACACAGACACACAGACACACAGACACACAGACACACAGACACACAGACACACAGACACACAGACACACAGACACACAGACACACAGACACACAGACACACAGACACACAGACACACATACACACATACACACATACACACATACACACATACACACATACACACATACACACATACACACATACACACATACACACATACACACATACACACATACACACATACACACATACACACATACACACATACACACATACACACATACACACATACACACATACACACATACACACATACACACATACACACATACACACATACACACATACACACATACACACATACACACATACACACATACACACATACACACATACACACATACACACATACACACATACACACATACACACATACACACATACACACATACACACATACACACATACACACATACACACATACACACATACACACATACACACATACACACATACACACATACACACATACACACATACACACATACACACATACACACATACACACATACACACATACACACATACACACATACACACATACACACATACACACATACACACATACACACATACACACATACACACATACACACATACACACATACACACATACACACATACACACATACACACATACACACATACACACATACACACATACACACATACACACATACACACATACACACATACACACATACACACATACACACATACACACATACACACATACACACATACACACATACACACATACACACATACACACATACACACATACACACATACACACATACACACATACACACATACACACATACACACATACACACATACACACATACACACATACACACATACACACATACACACATACACACATACACACATACACACATACACACATACACACATACACACATACACACATACACACATACACACATACACACATACACACATACACACATACACACATACACACATACACACATACACACATACACACATACACACATACACACATACACACATACACACATACACACATACACACATACACACATACACACATACACACATACACACATACACACATACACACATACACACATACACACATACACACATACACACATACACACATACACACATACACACATACACACATACACACATACACACATACACACATACACACATACACACACACACACCAATATAGGCTGTTTCACAAGAAATACAAATGTCTGTCTTTTAACTATCAATTTTGTTCTCAGGACAAAATAAAGATGAAGCTTCGTCAAAAGTTCAAGAATGAGCGGTACCGAGAAGCGACGACAAGCGATTCTCTGTGCGAGGAGAGGAGAAAGAAGGCCGTGAAAACCGGAGGAGCGACGAGAAGCTGCCGGGGTCTACCGAACTACATGCCAAAGACACCAGGGCCCTCAACCGACGAAGTCATGGGTGAGATAGTAAACATCTGATTTGAGCTTTGAGCACATCCTTGTCTTCCGCGCCGCGCCGTGCCGGTGCTCGGCACCGCCTTCGCCTTCGTCGTGCCGGGGGGGGGGGGGTAGACACCCCCCTCTAACTCGAAAACTAACAGGGCTAGAAAGACGGGGAAAGGAACGTTCGAAAGCTCTCGACAAGCACCTTCGAAGGTACTTCGGATATTTGTTTGCTCAAGTCAATATTGAGGTCACCAGAGGTCATCAAAGGTCAGATTTCCAGTTTTAGGACTTCGCTTCGAGTAGCCCCAAATATCTCGGGTACTATGATAGCTATGAACAAACGAAAAAAAAACAACAATGGAAAGCTCTTGAAAAAAATGAAATATCACTTGGTGTCCTCAGATTTTAGCTCAGGTCAATAGTTTAGGCTCCAGAGCTCATCAAATGTCAAAAAGGCTAGTTTTTATCAAAACAGTTTTTCACAAATAGCTTTCTATCTAAAAACAACAAGGCAATAATTTTGACGCCATCGTGTTTG
>JAXIVJ010003010.1:0-100239 GCA_036785665.1 Chirona hameri
TGCAAAATGTGCAAAGGTTAAGCCGTCGCGTGCATAAAAAGTAAGAACAATAATGAAAATCCACACAAAAAGGATTTAATTGGAGGAAAAATTTCAAGAAGCCTCACGCAATTGCACGGTGCAGTCATTTTCTTGCCTATGCAACCGGGTGACGATTAACGACATTTTTCACTTTCTAAACGTTAGCTACATCGTCCAGTCTGCGTGGACTTCTGGGTGACATTTCTTGCGGTAGCTGTGATGACTTGCCGTCGGCGGCTTCTTTTGTCCATCGCCGCCGTCCGTGCAGTGGCTCCAGGCGCTGTGTCCTCATTCGTGACCACCGCGCCATGAGTGCCGCGAAAGGTGCCGTCACGGTCTTCCTCTCCCGCCGAGACACTGAGCTCTCCCGCGACGCGGAGCCCCTCCTCCCCGAGATGCGGAGTTACAGCCCCCTCCCCGCGATCGAGTCAGCCCCCTCCCCTGTGGCGGCGGCCCGGGCCCGTTTCCTAATTCCGCGGCGCGTCGTGTCCCGCCGCCGAGCCGACGTTGCCTCAGAAGACCTTGGACTAGGAGCGCGGCAGAGGTGGCGCGGAAACCGCGCCGATGTCGACACACCCGCACCGCGGCTAGCCGCGCTGCCTCGCTGCCGCATTGGGCTGCGGCGACGGGCGTTGGCTGGAGAGGGGGGGGACTGTTTTTACGGGTCCATCCCTCGCCGAGGTACAGACGCCCTCCGCGGCCGGTGACTCCCTCCTACCTTGATACACCACCGGCGAAAGGAATTCCGGGCGAAGTTATCTACTCGATATAGTCCGAGTCTGGGTCGGACTCCCACTGCGGCGAAAACAGGGCGAGACAGGGCAATGGGGAGCGCTCGATCCCCTTCTGCGGAGGGTGAACAGGTTGGTCGGCCCTGTTTTCTGGAGTGTCACCGTTTGCCGGACCGCTACCCATTGGGGGAGGACTAGCGAAGCCTTTGTAGGCATCACGCCGCACCAACAGGCGCCTTTGTGAGCGATTTCACGCTTGGTGACAGATGTCTACGTGTGCGCCAGGTTTCGTAGCGTGAATATAAACATGGCAGCCGGCAGGTCTGCACCAATGCGATGTGTGAGAGGAATCTTATTGATGTCGCTCACTAACGTTTCTTTGACCGTCTGTGCTGCGATTGTGTTTAATGTCAATACAGACTTATATAAAGTTGTTAATTGAACCGTGCCATTCCAATATGGTCCGTGTGGATTTGCGTGTACCTGGCTGACACTTGCTGTCTCCCCTGTTGCAGATGGTGCAGATTTGGCCGATTTTATGTGTTCGAGTGGTGGCAGTGGCGGCAGTGGTAAGTACATAGCAAATACAAACCGAATGCCTTACTTACATATCCAGCGCATTGTACCAAGTCGAGGTACTGTCTCTCCACCTATCTCGGTTTTGACCCTAGCCATCATAAAAACACCGTAATACATGGGCGGGATTCAGTAGCGCTGTGGTCGTGGCGACTTGAGTCTTGGCCACAGGTCTCCTCACCGTTCCCTACCCCGCCCACATCCGTCCATGCCCACCGTAACCGACTACCGGGTGGTGTGCTCCAGATGGCTTCCGAAACCAGACTAACTCATCGCCGGAAATCCCGATGATTTGGCGGAGTCTCAAGCCATGTAGCTCTAATGTCATCCCATTGGACCACACACCCATGACCCACACGGTCTGCGCTGTAACTTAGTCTCCCAATCCCGTGACCATGTAGCTCTAATGTCATCCCATTGGACCACACACCCATGACCCACACGGTCTGCGCTGTAACTTAGTCTCCCAATCCCGTGACCATGTAGCTCTAATGTCATCCCATTGGACCACACACCCATGATCCACACGGTCTGCGCTGTAACTTAGTCTCCCAATCCCGTGACCTAGAATCTACGCCACCACCACATCCCGTGACCGCGAATCCGCTCAACGCCTTGTTTCGCGGCGGCGGAGTGTCATCCAGATTCGACCGTGTGAAGTGATGGACGAGTTTCCGGCGGCCAGAAAGGCACCGTCTCCATGACGTCATGTGCCATTCGCGTCGACCGCGAGCCACCGCCCCATCGCTGCATCGGCTCCGACGGTGGCCGAACTCGGACACGCCTCGCGCGCCGCCGCCACAACTCTCCGGCGTGACGTCACCAGCGACAGCCGTGACGTCACCCGGGGCACGGCGCGCTCGTGGAGTATCGAAGTTCGAACGAGACTGCTAATTCGGCACCTGAGCTGAGCGTGCCGGGTAAAATATAGACGGCCATTCTCACTAGTGCAGTGGCGCGGTGGCGGCGAATACGGCGCGCGTGGGCGACCCAGCAATGCGACGGCGACGTCTAAATAGACCGGATGTCTGCGTCGTTGGCGTGTATAACTTGGCCGGATGTATCATTAGGCGGTCCGGAGGTCACTTCCAGCGCTGTGTGGCGTTTTAGATGGAATCCGAGCGGGTGAATCCCGTCGCCAGCGGATGTCAGGTTTAATTGAGACATAGGTGCAGTGTCACCTGTGCAATATTGCTCATTGCGCAGTCTTGCTGCAGCTGGACGACAGGATGGGCCGGTTCCGCGACCTCCGAAAACTCGCCTCTCCCGGCTACTGCAACCGAGCGGACCCGTCCGACCGGGCCTGATCGACCGGGCCTGACCGACCGGGCCTGGCCTCCAGCGAGCCTGTTACCTGTGGCTGTCCACTCCAGTGGCGGTCTCCTGTCCGCTCCTGCTCCCCGACTAGTTGGCAATCCGGCGTCTCCTGTCCGCTCCTGCTCCCTGGTCAGTCAGCAATCCCGTGTCTTTTCCTCATTGCTGGTATTGCCATTCCCTCTTGTTCTCGGTCCGCTTTTGCTCCTGCGCTAGTGGTCGTTCCTATGGTGTCTGCCTACCCCTGGCCCCAGTTCGTTTCTTTTCAAGATTTCAAGATCCGAATATAAATGTTTGCCGTTGTGTTTCCTTGCAATACTATCTGACCGGACAGCGTCTTTGGTGTTCAGGTCCAGACGGTGGTTGTCCCCAGCCCATCCCCTTCTCCACCAGACAATGTCCCCTTCACAGACTCATTCATCATCCATTGCTGTCTTCAGTTACCGTGCTCCACATTTCTTTTTCCCTCCCCGTCCCCACAGTCCCGGCGTTTCCATTCGCGTTCCTCCCCCGTTTCTCCTCGCCCCCCCCCCCCGTCCCTCCTCTTCCACAGCAGGCTCGTCTGAAGAGGGCATCCCAATCCTCCAAGAGTCGTCCGCTCCCGTACCGGGACGGGAAGATGGTGTAACGGCGCCGCTCCGCCATGTATTGTGCATCTCAGACGTCCCCCCCCCGCCCTCCCCCGCTCGCGGCAGCCAGGTCAACCGCATCGCGCCATCCCGTTGAGCAACGGCGCGGCGCCGATTCGCCGCGGCCAAAGACGGGCGTGCTTTGGAGACGCACGCAAAGCCGAAGCCGGCGAGGGTGGCGCCGGGGGTGGCCGTGCTCGCAGCCTTGGCACAGATCGTCTACACTCTTACTTGGTGTGGCGTGTGTAAAGAGTGCACGGCCCGAGAAGGTTGTGTGCGTCCTTGGTGGCGGGTTCGCTGCCCGAGCGGGGTCACGAGCCCCCTCCGTGGGGGGGGGGGGGGGGGCGTTATGAGGAGACTGGTCGGCGCCAGTTGGTGGACACATTTTACTGGATAAAAACGAGTGTAGAATGTTGAAGATGTTGAATGAGGCACCTACAGATGTTGTCAGAAAACTTATGAGGTGCATTGCGTTCCTTAGGATTCGGCTTTTCTCACTCTGGTGGTTGTACTCTCCGGATTTGTACGGTGTCTGTTGTCATCTTGTGGTGTCTTGTTGCGACGAATTGTCCATGCCTGCTTCCTTCTCCGTTGTTATGGTTTGCCCCGGTGATGGACACAATTAATTTCATTTGAAAACGACAAGGAAATGTGGATATGGGACTGTTATTAGTTATATGCTTGGTTGCAGAACATATGTAGGACTTTGCCGGTACCTATCTGACCAAGAAAGGCAGAACCTTAATCATCATTTTTGTATATAATTAACATGCTATACAAAATAAACGGGGAAAAATATTCCACTTTAGAAAGCGCTCCCTGAAATCAAACGAAACTTGAGTCAATTTTTCTGGACACAAAAGAAAGCGGAATACAAGTGCGCCTGCAAGCCCAGCCTCAGTGATAGTCCCTTGTATCGGGGTTAGCCAAAACATAACTGGATATCTTTGTAAACGGTGTCACGTCGAGGTGACGCACCACTTATCTACACACCATGGCCTTACTGGTGTGTGTGCAGACCCGTGTATGCAACTGCTGGGGAAGATCGCGATGATTCTGGACGTGCTGCAGGGCGCAGTTACAGCATGTTCAGGTAAAACATCTGACAGGTTAGGTCACTTTATGGTAAAAACCTGGCGATGCTGCACATTACTGTATGCTAATCGTTCACGCTCGCACTCAAGTGCAATGGTACGGAGACATGCTGCACGGATACGTATGCTAGGTGACTATGAAGCATGTGCTACTCGCGTCCATTGGTGTCTAGCGCCACGGGAAGAGTTCGATAGACCAATCAATGAGCTTGCGAGCTTTTTAGTTCACTCTGTGGCAGACTGTTTTTTTATTCAACTTTTTTGGAACGATTCAATCATGATTAATTTTGGAATCTGAATGATTCAATCGCCGTTCTTTCACGGATACAATTTTGAGAATTGATTCTTTCCGATTAAAAGAATCAAAATAAATATTTTAATCGATTCACGTTTTATTTAACTTCTAAATATGTATGGTGAATTTATGTCAAATCAATAAAAATGGAAACATGCACATATATATGTATATATATATATACATATATATATATATATATATATATATATATATATATATATATATATATATATATATATATATATATATATATATATATATATATATATATATATATATATATATATATATATATATATATATATATATATATATATATATATATATATATATATATATATATATATATATATATATATATATATATATATATATATATATATATATATATATATATATATATATATATATATATATATATATATATATATATATATATATATATATATATATATATATATATATATATATATATATATATATATATATATATATATATATATATATATATATATATATATATATATATATATATATATATATATATATATATATATATATATATATATATATATATATATATATATATATATATATATATATATATATATATATATATATATATATATATATATATATATATATATATATATATATATATATATATATATATATATATATATATATATATATATATTATATATATATATATATATATATATATATATATATATATATATATATATATATATATTATATATATATATATATATATATATATATATATATATATATATATATATATATATATATATATATATATATATATATATATATATATATATATATATATATATATATATATATATATATATATATATATATATATATATATATATATATATATATATATATATATAATATATATATATATATATATATATATATATATATATATATATATATATATATATATATATATATATATATATATATATATATATATATATATATATATATATATATATATATATATATATATATATATATATATATATATATATATATATATATATATATATATATATATATATATATATACTACTATTACAGCAATAATATTTCAGTATAAATGAATGCAACCACTGGGACTGCACGTATTTGCACAATTTACCAGTGTACTTGAATCGTTAAGAAGCGTTAAATCTTTTGATTCAATCAGCCTTGATTTGATGCGGGTTTTGATTCAATCACGATTCATGAATCAAAGGGATCTGGTGGTGAATCCATTTTTTTTATTCAATGAATTTTGCTTGAACGATTGCAATCGGTTAAATCAGTGTTGAATCAATATCCAGTCTGCAGTCTGTGGCTCTGTGCTACCAGGGAATGTCTGATCGAAAACGTCTTGCGGCTCTCTGAAGCACAAATCCTTGTTTTCCGGAAGCCTCTGTGAACTGGTTGCTTTGAAAGTGTTTCATTCCTTTTTTTCTAGAAGAAAGAATACCAGGATATATCATTTTTCGCTCTCTCCGCCATTTGCAGGAATATCCTGGTTAGCACTGGTTGCCGTTTATAGGCATTTCCAAGTGCGGTAATCTCGCATTCATATACTTTCGCTGCGTGATCGCGCAACGGTTCCGGTCCGGTACGCGTGTTCCTTGCGCAGAGTCACAGCGCAGACACGCGTACGTGCAACGGTCAACCGGTTGCTTCGCATGCAAGATCGGACTTTCGCTGCCGGGCACGTCGGAAGCGGACAGCTCGCGGTGAAATGTGCGTATTTTCCGCACAGACCGGCGGGCGCGAGCGAGGCACATGGACACAAATCGCTATAAGAACTTGGCACGGACTTGGTATGGAAGAACTTGTTCCGGACAGACCTGTTCCAAATTTGGGAGTACGTATTTAGGAGTAGCTCCACGGAATGCCTTAGAACTGTCAAACGCAAGCTTCGGCTGTCCAATCGCCAGCAACACTGTTCGATTATCTATGGTACCTATGTTTTCCTTTTGGTAAGAGATAGTTCACCGTCGAATGCGTAATAATTATAATTTAATCTTATTGCTATTTCAAATTCAGGTGTTAATTTAACACTAATTTCATACCTGGCCTATCATTATCACGCCTCGTGTAACATAACATCCAGTTATACCCTCATTATGGTTTGTGTGCGACGAAGCCGAGCGGCTGAGCGCAACCGCTGACCATCATCCAAATATGGGCTGTAACGATGACACACCAATGCAATCAATACTCTTTATAAATATAATCCCATCGCATATCAGATTTATCGCCGTTGATGGATGCGTGGTATTCAAAGAAGATGACACATTTATACGTGCTTGCTGTCGGTGGGTGCCTGAGCAAGTAGAAGATCGACTCGACTGAGCACCTACAATGACTATGATGTGTGCGAAGTTGTGAGTACGAAGGTGATTGAGCTACTGAACTGAGGGGAAAATAACTTCTTGTTACGTTGGCGGAAGAACTGTGGACGGTGTCATTCCTCAGCCCCTCGACGCAGTCTAGTCCCAACCAAGCACCGTGGACCTTGGGATAGAGAGCAGCGCCAGGTCCCCGGCGCAGGCGATGCGCGCCCCGTCCCGTTACAATCACGAGGAACGGGAAAGGTACGCCGCTCTGACCAAGGTGATCGGCCCAGTTGGCCAACGGGCCGACTTGGTGCCGTTGACCGGCCATACTGTCGACACGAGACCTTGACGTACCCCCCCCCCCCCCCCCCGCCACCACCGCCACCGCCACCGCGCCGCCGTCGCCGCCGCCGAGCGCCCCGCCGAGCGCCCCCTGTCGGTAGCGGCGATCAGCTGACGGGCGAAGGCCGGCTCGCGGCGGCGGTGGCGGTGCCAGTTGGCAGTGACCGCCGGCGTCGGTTGGTCGTGCGTGGGACGGTGTCGGACGTGGCTGGCGGCGGCGTGCTCCTGCGACCGGCGTGCGGCGTGCTGGCATACCCGCCAATGGCGACTCCGCCCTCGTAACCGGCCCGCACCGCGCCGCCCGCGCCGCGCCGCTCGACTTGGCCTCGTGAGACGGACAGTGGTGTGAGCGCGACCGCGACGACCCGTGCACCCTCTCAGAGCCATGAAGAACAAGCGACTCAACATCAAGGAGGAGCCGATTGACGCGGATGAGCCGCTGGACCTGTCGGTGAAGAAGACGGCCGAGCCGGACCGTGAGTTCGCGGAGGCGTTCGATGACACTTACGCCGAGAGGAACCTGGTCTCGCTGTTCCACTCGAAGCTGCTGCCGATCAAGAAGCGGAACCTGGTGCGATCCCAGTCGGCCGTCTCTTGGTTGGATCTGTCACGGTATCCAGGTCAGTCGTGGATCTGTCGCGATATCCAGGTCGGTCGAGATAGACGAATGGGCCTTCCTGGACAGAAGTGTTTTTTAGTTGGTAAAGCACTATGTTATTTAAATAAAAAATAGAAAATGAAGATGGAAATTAGCATGCTATCGGATGGCCGAGCTGGTATCAGTTTATGGATCAGTTTCCGGGTATACTCAGTGTCAAATGGGCGATTCTTAGAAACGTCTTTTAAATCAATGAACCAAACGGATGCGTGAGGACGGAGACTATGGGCCTGTTCCCGTGGCGCCCCACGGGAACAGGCCCTATGGATGCCCTTCCGCGGTCACATTTTAGAAGACCTTAATATATAATAAAGCCTATTTATGACGATGCATTGTAAGAAGTCTCGAACAATTATATTTGAGCCCCAATCACAAAGGCGTTCGGTCGCTTTTAAAAACTGCAAAAAGGTTTAACACGATTGCTAAAATGTTACGCCATGCGTTAATTCTATATCTTGTGTGCGAGAAAGGGAGTCTCATTTGACGCCCTCACTAGTGAAGCCAGGACAATCAAACATTTAAAATAAAAATAAAATCCAAGACATGTGGACGTAATTTGAAACTAAATAGTTTCCCTTTCTTGTCCATTAATACTAATTTAATGCAACCATATCAAAAGTCGTTTAAATTTACTTTAAATCAGAAAGTTTGTAAATTTCTGTCTCGCTGTAAGCCGTTATTGGGGACTCTGCTCCTCTCGTGCAGTGCTCCTCCAATATCCCCCTGGATCATCCCGTGCAGTGCTCCCCCTGGATGTCCCCCTGGATTCTCCCGTGCAGTGCTCCCCTGGATGTCCCACTGGATTCTCCCGTGCAGTGCTCCCCCTGGATGTCCCACTGGATTCTCCCGTGCAGTGCTCCCCCTGGATGTCCCACTGGATTATCCCGTGCAGTGCTCCCCCTGGATGTCCCACTGGATTCTCCCGTGCTGGCTTGCCTGTTCTGCTCCAACGGCTATTTTGTATGATACAAAACTCTTTTATTCGCACACAAGAATTTACTTGCCTTGTATTATCTATACGTGGCTTGTACGCTGTGAATGCAAGCGACCTCAGGCGAGGCGATTAAGTTTGTTTTGATTGTGGCGACAAGGAAATCGTCATTTTGAGCTCCACCCGATATTCCTTACAATTGACCACGCCTACTAGGCTCAGCCACGCCTACCAGGCTCAGCCACGCCTACCAGGCTCAGCTACGGTCCAGTGGCTCAGCCACGGTCCAGTGGCTCAGCTACGGTCCAGTGGCGGGGCAAGGTATTTTCGGATGTGGGGGGCAAAGAAACCCAGGGGGCCCTCGAGCAAAGGCCCTCCCCCCAACAACAACAAAAATGGCGCGAAATGGTATTTCCTCGGATTTAGGCCACTATATTTTGCAGGGCCTCTAAATGGGCGCAAAACAACGTCGGACAGGCCCATGGTGAAGTCTCAGGCCTTCCGAGAGGTCCCCCATAAAGGCCGACTGAGGGCCCCCTCAGGCCTACCGAGGGCCCCTCAGGCCGACTGAGGACCTTCTGTCTGCCTTAGAGGGCCCCTCAGGCTGGCTGGGGGCACCTCAGGGCCCTCGGTCAACGTCTTGACAACTTCTTGTTCAGCAACAACTTCAACTTCTCTTACAAATTTATGGGGGCAAAATAATATGTTTGCCCCCCCCCCCCCCCCCCCCAACTTCTTGAGTGTGGGGGGCAGCTCCCCCCCCCCCCTCTTCCGCCACCAATGCTACCGTCATTTCCGAAACCCCTCTGAACCCGTATTCGTGCCCATGGCCCTGCCTGGAGGCCCCTCTTACAAATTTATGGGGGGGGGGGGGGCAATGCCGGCCCGGTAGCCCCTGGCGGCGGGGCGGCGAACCGTCTGGTCGCTTGGTGCCCGCCCCGTGGCGTCGGGCTGCTCTTGACCCGGTTGTGTACCAAGCGTCACCCGGCTGCTGAGCTGTCAGTCTGTCAGCCGCCGCTGCGGTCGCCGGTCCACACCACCGGTGAAAGTGAATGGAAGGTGGCCGGATCGACCCTGGGCAAGGACGGCCGATGCGCCGCCGGAAGAACACGATGGTGGGAACTCGGCGAGAACGGAAATAGGAAGATGGAGGGGGAATATGTGTTGAGTGCAGGAGATATTCCGGAGTTGTCTCGGTCGGCAGGATAGAAATAGTGGAACAGAAGAAGCGGACGCCTGGGTTACCAAGTGGCGTTGCGAGGCGGCGTCTGTGGTCTTGTGGCTTATCTGGAGAGATGTGACTTATAATCTATCAATCCATCCAATTCAGGCAGTCTCGCGCCCGACTAATCGTCTGACGCAGCCTCCACGTCACAAAAAAAAAAACGAGATACGAGTTATACCCACTGTTGGCCTGATAGAGCTGTGTTTTGTCGGCTTCGCAGCAGCCGAACTGTATCCGCCAGTCTATAAGGCGCCCAGTATTGCCACCAATGCACGGGTGGAGTTGCCTATTCAAATGGTGGGGCAACTTCCCCACCAACTTTGTGTTTTGCCCCACCAACTTTTGTCAGATTTGAAGGTTTCCTGGCATTAAAATTGTCATTTTTCGCCTCAGCCATGCCAAACAGCCAGCCAAAAAAGTTGGTGACATTTTGCCCCACCAACTTTTTTTGTCTGAAAAGCTCCACCCATGCTGCCCAATGTCGATCTGACTCGATACGACCCGACCGGTACGATATGACTCAGCATTGCGACACACGTCGGTTGTAACATTGAGGCATTACGTCATTACGACACACGTCGGTTGTAACATTGAGGCATTACGTCATTACGACACACGTCGGTTGTAACATTGAGGCGTTACGTCATCTTGACATCGCTCTCGAGATGTTACGGGGTACCACGCGACGAGCGCTGTCAACCGCTAACGCTGCTAATTTGGTTTCGCAACACGATTTCAAACCGTCGGAGCTCAGTGTGCATCTGTGGGCATCTGTGTAGTGCGTGTATGTTTGCAATGTGCGCTGTTATAACGCAGCGATGTGAAGAAGAGATTATAAAAATAAACATGATGTCAAATGACGGGTGGCACTGTCGTTTCGTTGCTGCTTGCGGTTGCAGAGTGTTCCTACAATGTTCCTACACTGCGAGGAACATATAGAGGTTTCGTGTAACACGTTAAATAATGTTTTGCAGTCATGTGTCGTAAAACAATGAACGACGCATCAACCAGGCATTGCACCTAATGTGTATTGTCGACTATAAATACTGGGCAATAGTACTGGATAGCTTTGCTTGCTTTGTCAGCGTTGATACCACAGTAGTGACATGATTCGTAAATTTAATCAGCAAATAGATTATATGACCTAAAATTGTGTAATAGATACAAAATACTATTTTGAACTTCAAGGTAACACCATATGCTTATGTATGCTTACACAATCATTTCTAACTTATGCTCAAATACTTCATGTGACTTACAGAGCAGTTGTGCATGAGTATATTCACCAATCGTGCGTGTATGCTCGCGCGCGAATCTCACTGGCGAATCCAGCCTCTCTCCGTGGGGGGGGGGGCATCTTTTTGTGGCAAAAAGGTACCCCCATTTTTTCTCCTCGCATTTGGGCCGGTCACCTTATTTTGGTATTCGAGCTTAAGAAATTCACTTTTCAAATTCACACAAATTTATTTGGTGTTTTTTTCCCGAAAAAAACTTATTTTATATTTGGGGGTCAAAAACACAAAATTTCGCAAATCCGAGATTGCCATTTTAAAGAGAATGTCATTTCCTTTCTTTTGACGTTTTTATTTGCAATTTGCTTCAAACCTCTATTTTCTACGATTGTTCAAACATTTATCGTATTTCCACCAAAAATGACGTCATTAAAACGTTATTATCTCCCAAAATACTCATCAATTTCATTGGAATTTAGTGAGAAGACGTATAATTGATGCAGCATAAGGTATTGAAAGTTTGACGTTGATATCTATCATAGTTTTCAAGTTATTGAGAAAATCCGGGAGGGGGCAGATTCTGCCTCCCCCTTCTCCCAGCGGGGCGCGGGGTAAGTGTCACTGGGGCTGCTTGAATTGCATCAGGTGCGCTGTTTTGTCTATCATTGAAAGAAAGGGATACATACAAACTTCAAATTAAATCACTCGAGAGATAAAAAAACTTCCGTTTTCATAAAGTTTTCTCCTAAGATCATTGTTTTTTTCTTCTCACGTTCAGTTCAAGGAACGCGCGTGGGGGGGGGCATACTTGTATTGCATGCCCCTCTCAGATTCCTGTGGGGAGGGGAATTTGACCCTGATGCCCCCCTGGATCCTCCAGTGCCAGCAATTACCACCAAGGAGAGCCTCTGCCAGACACTTAATGGAATTCATGTTCCCATTTCCTAAATGTGTATAAGCAATTGCAAAAGTTGTCGTGCCGCGAAGCGGCGCGAAATTTCCGGTTTTTGACTGTGGATAACTGTATTTTGACTGCTGCAAAGACAATTTTTACGAATTTACGATAAATTGGGAACGCGCGCGAGGGGGGGGGGGGGCATACTTGTATTGAATGCCCCCCCCAGATTTCTGCGGGGGGGGGGGGGGGATTTTCTCCTGATGCCTCCCTGGATCCGCCAGTGCGGGCGATCGTATGTGTGTGTACTGTGTACTATGCCAGCTCTCTCGGCCAGTGGCCTTGCCGCCTCGACCACTGACTCTCGGCAATCGATACACGTCGCCACAAACAGGGCGCCTGTTCCGTAAACAGACTGCGTGCCGGCCCTCCACCACCGCCAGTGACCTCTGCGACGACCTACCGCCCCCCCCCCCCCCCCCGGGGGGGGGGGGGCCCCGGCGCGGAGGCGTGTCGCTGCCAGTGACAGCCGCGCAGCTGGGGAGGTGTGCTGCGGAACAGTAGGATCGCCAGGGGCGTGTGCTGCGGGACAGTCGTTTAGCCAGGGGGCCGCGCTGCCGCACGGCCAGAGGCGCGTGTTGCGGACAGTAGGCGTGCCAGGGGCATATGTTGCGGGACAACCGCAGTCACAGGCGGACAGACTGCGCTGGAAGCTGGCGCAGCTCTGTGCTGTGGCTGCCGTCGATGAATCACGCTCGCGCGGTCACGCGGCCTTTCGGCTCCGTTGACACCCCTTCCGTGAGCCCGAGCGCCACCGGCCGGCCGGCTCACAGGAACTGTGCAAGGGGAGACGACGGCGGAGGCGGCGGCCAGGCCGTTCACCTGCTGTTGCTGGCACTTCCGTTCCTGGAGAGCAGTGGTGTGATCGGACTGGTCATCACTCCGGTGAGGGCCGCGGGTCCTGTTACGGCTCACCGGAAGGCCGTAAAGCTGCCAGCGATGACCGCATCCTCTCCTGCCCCGGGCTGCTGCTGGCTCGAGACGGTGACGCAGGTCGCATGCTTCATTAGGGTTATCATGTTACACCCTGCCTGTCTTACGAAAGCCAGTAACTCTGGCTTGACTCAGCTCTCGCCGTATGCTCGTGTGAAAGGGTAAAGGATACGGATAGTGTACCTAATACTGACAGAACACGGCAAGGTGCCAATTCTGGGTTGTCTACACACACTGCAGTTTATCCATGGTCATATCCAGGATGCGGACTCCCGCCTTGCGGTCATCGGATACCAAGCCGGCAGCAGCACCCGTAACCTGACCGTCACCGGTCCGTCACCGGAGGTCACCGTTGGCGGTCGTCCTCCTTTCGTCCTGTCCTCTCCCCACATCACAATTGCCAACCGCGTCGGCTCCCTTCCACCGCCTCACCGGCGTCCGTCGGGCCTCACCGGGTGTCCGTTTTTTGACGACGTGTCGGCATCGGTCGGTAGCGGTGGCCAAGGCCGTGCCGTCGGCCGCCCGCCGCCGGCGTCACTGCCACTGCCACTGCCACTGCCACCGCCAGCCACTGCCGCTGCCAGGGGTGGACGCCCGCCCGCGACCACCTCTGACCTCGGCCAGCAGGAAGTGACTCTAGCGGTGGTCTGCCAGGCACCCGTCGAGCGGCGGGCACGCCCGAGACCGGCACTGTGAGCTGCGATCGCACCCGTGCAGCGTGCCGTAGCGTGCCGTACCGTAGCGTGCCGTAGCGTGCCGTAGCGTGCCGTAGCGTGCTGCCCGGAAATATCAGCACTTGGATCGCATCACCGACGCCAGTATGTGGCGTGAGATAAGCGGAGAGGGCTTTGCTCTCCCGTCTCCCGTGAGCGGGGGAAGGGGGCGACATGTGGTTTGGTGTTTGGTGGAGGAAAACCGCTGCAGACAGTGATCGGGGCTAAATGGCGTGTTTGGCTGATTAATGAAGACGGACTTGGGCGGTTAGTTTCTGGGGTCAGTGCTCCCGAAGTATGGGTAGTACGGTCACTGCGGGCCTCAATCCATTGTACTCGAGTGTTATCAGTTCATTGGCATTCATATCCCTTCCAGCCGCTTCCGAACTAAATATGCACCCGTACCGAAACATTCCGCCATTCCCTCATATCCTACTATGTCGTTCCCTCTTCTCAACGTCCCACCTCACATGATGTTGTCCACCTCTCCACCTCTCCACCTCTCCACCTCTCCACCTCTCCACCTCTCCACCTCTCCACCTCTCCTCCTCTCCACCTGTCCACCTGTCCACCTCTCCATCTCTCCACCTCTCCACCTCTCCACCTCTCCACCTCTCCACCTCTCCACCTCTCCACCTCTCCACCTCTCCACCTCTCCACCTCTCCACCTCTCCACCTCTCCACCTCTCCACCTCTCCACCTCTCCACCTCTCCACCTTTCCACCTTTCCACCTCTCCACCTCTCCACCTCTCCACCTCTCCACCTTTCCACCTTTCCACATCTCCACCTCTCCACCTATCCACCTCTCCACCTCTCCACCTTTCCACCTCTCCACCTCTCCACCTCTCCACCTCTCCACCTCTCCACCTCTCCACCTCTCCACCTCTCCACCTCTCCACCTCTCCACCTCTCCACCTCTCCACCTCTCCACGTATCCACCTCTCCACCTCTCCACCTCTCCTTGGCTCCCAGTCTCCTCCCGACGGACGCCTCGGTGCCTCATAGCCTCGCCTCGATCCGATCCGGAATGCGACGTGCGCCACCCCTCGACTTTTTCCCCTCTCCGGTGGTCACTGGCCACCGCTCTCCTGCCGTATCTTTGGGGCAAACGCGGCGAATCGGCGCGCTTTTTGCCCGCCTTTTTGCCGGCGACCCGCTTCTGCTTGGCGCGCACAGCAAACAAAGCGCGCGCCGATGCGAAGTTTTTGCAACGCCGTGGCCTTGGCCGCGGGCAGGGTTCAGCAGCCTCGGACGCGCTGTGTTCCGGGCTCCGGGCGTCCATCACAGCACCGACGGCTGCCCAACTCTGCGAGGAGCATCGGACGCTGCCTGTTTTATCTCTTTTTCGAGGGGTAAACACGCGTGATCAAGCGGGAAGGGGAGGTACTACAGGGGACAACTTGCGGTACTATACCCGCCTCGCCCCCTAGCGGCGACGGCAGCGAGGCGGCGCACGTGACTGGCGGCTCGACTCCGCCTTGCCTCGGATCACTCGGCCGCTCCCCGTGCCGGCTGCTCCCGGAACTGACGAATTTACATATACAAGGAAGCATGCTGGCTGGCTGGCGGCGGCTCGCGTTGCCCTGGAGAACGCCACGTCACGCCGCCTGGGACTGAGGACCCAGAGCATCGCCGGGCGCGCTGTGGGGCGCGCTGTGGGGCGGGCTGTGTGGCGTGCTGTGGGGCGTGCTGTGGGGCGCGCTGTGGGGCGGGCTGTGTGGCGTGCTGTGGGGCGCGCTGTGGGGCGGGCTGTGGGGCGGGCTGTGGTTTGGGCTGTGGGGTGTGAAGTGGACTCCACTGAGTGGTGGGTGGCGGTCACCAGCCTCGGGTCACGGCTGGCATTTCCCGTGGCGTGGCCGGAGCTCGTTTGGGGCCCGGTATGGCCGGTAGAGGCGGAGTGCATTCCCAGGAGTACGGGAGCTAGCTCGGCGCTGGAATGCTGCTGCCGGACGCGCGGGTGTTGTGAAGGCTCGCGTCTGACCACACCGGCCGCTGCCCGCCGGTGTTGTGATCTGGGCTGTCTGGTGGGTTGGCAGAGACGACGGCAGATTGTCCGTTAGTGTTTTACGCGAGTTCGTCTGCGTTGGAGGAGCCACTCAGGCGGTGACAGGCAGTGGGCGGAGGGCACTCAAGGTGCGGACGCACCGATGGGGCTCTCGTAGCTACGGCTTACGTCACGGACGTTCGTGTCTTCGACGCTTATCAACAGACGTCTGGGGCGCGAGCTCATGCACTGGAATAGCATTACGGCACTCCCTGTTGTTGTCTCGTGCAGATTCGGGCATGATAGGCACGGCAAAGCAAGCCGCTTCACGTGGTTCTTCCCAACAGGTTTTCGCCGGCGAAATGTTTGCGAATACCTAACACGCGCTAGATATGTAAAATGGGCAGTCCTCTGTGCAATCCTCACCCTATTGATCGAGCAACAGAGCGTCAGCCGATTCATCTAACCCGTTCCCTCCCACACTGCCATCTGTCTCTGTCTCTGTCTCTGTCTCTGTCTCTGTCTCTGTCTCTGTCTCTGTCTCTGTCTCTGTCTCTGTCTCTGTCTCTGTCTCTGTCTCTGTCTCTGTCTCTGTCTCTGTATCCGTCTCCGTCTCCGTCTCCGTCTCCGTCTCCGTCTCCGTCTATGTATGTCTCTTTATCTGTATCTGTATCTGTATCTGTATCTGTCTCTGTCTCTGTTTGTCTCTGTCTCTGTCTCTGTCTCTGTCTCTGTCTCTGTCTCTGTCTCTGTCTCTGTCTCTGTCTCTGTCTCTGTCTCTGTCTCTGTCTCTCTGTCTCTGTCTCTGTCTCTGTCTCTGTCTCTGTCTCTGTCTCTGTCTCTGTCTCTGTCTCTGTCTCTGTCTCTGTCTCTGTCGCTGTATCTGTCTCGATCGATACATCGATACATCGTGCTCTGTAACGTTTCGTGAAATCCGTTGTCCACGTCCCCTAGTCGACCTACCTTGACCCACCCCGACGACCTGAGTCATGCGACCCTCACCGATGATCTGTCGCGCCCCGCCCCTGTGCGACCTCCGGAGACCTTGTGACCTCTGCCTCTGCATATAACCCCCTCCCCTGGCGACCTGACCTCCCTGGCCTCCCTGACCTACTCCTGTGCGACCTCCCGTGACCCATCACTCCCGTGACCTCCGGTGACTCGCCCTGGTGACCTCCTGTGACCTGTGACCTCTCTTCCCCACAGATGGCCCCGGTCCGTCGACGAGCGGTGTGGCGGGAGATTTCTACGCGCCGCTGTCGGCGGGCAGCGAGCCCCAGTCGGCGCCGGCCGCCGCCGAGGGTCTGGTCCGGCCTGGCGAGCACTCCAAATTGCTGGAGATGCTGACGTCGGAGGGCGCGGCGGCGGCGGCGGCCGGCCTGGCGCGCCCCCCGCCCGGTCACCCCCAGCAGCCAGGTGAGTAGCCATGCAGCCCCCGCCCGGTCACCCCCGGCAGCCAGGTGAGTAGCCACGCGACATTTGGTCCGATTTCTGCCGATATGAATAATTCGTTACTCTAGAGTTATAAATGTGTCGTTTTGATAATTGGAATGTGAATACGGCCGTTCGTATTCATGAGTTAATTTACTAGGAAGAGAACAGCCGGCGTGTTGATATCGCAGCCGGCGTGTTGATATCGAACTGGTTATCAGATTGACCGAGTGACAAAATAAACTGACCTCCGGGACCGATCAAGAACAAATACCAAAACGAGGCTGACATTTATCTTCGCCGAGCGCTAGGTACATGACACGGAACTGAAGATGTGCCCAATGACCCCGGCGCACAGAAGTCTTTATCTACTAGCGGGTGTTTTTCGCGGCCGCCGGACTTCCTGTGCCAACCCTCCACAGAGCTTCCTGCTCTGTGCAGGAAGCTGCCTGCTATAGCGACCAAACGTTGCATGCTCGCTGCATGATGACTGTAATATTGTTAGCTACGAGCCGGGGCACGGTGGTATTTTTCCTGCGTTGTACCATCGCCGCAAAACACACGTCGTGCGCGGTAGCGCGATTTCAGTAGCGACCATCGCCTGCTACTTTTATAGCGACCTTGAACGCTCGCGTGCTCGTTTTACTGGCAGCCTGTTTTTGGCATGAGGCCGTTGTTGTCGGCATTGGACAGACCGTTGGTCGTTGACCTATACGAGGATCGCTATGAGGTGTGTACGGTCCGGGCTATTTTTACTCGCGGCGCACGCGCGGCCACTGACCGCAGCCATTGTCCCTACAACGGCCAAGGCCAAACTGTAACACCCTGACTCTCTCCCCTTTCTCTCCTTCGCTCCAGTAGCCGAAAATACGCGCGTTCCCCTCTGCGGACGCTGGATCAACCACCGCGCACGGTTCGCGAATAACAGGCCCCCTCCTGCAGTAGGATTCGCACGCTCCCGCCGTGCCGCCTAAAAATGGTGTAAACACCAAACAGGTCTTCCAGACCGACGCGGCCCACGCCGGGCACGGGGGAGGCGAAAGTGGATGCGATGTTTCCTGCGAACTCTGACCTTGGCCAGACCGGGGGGGGGGGGGGGGTCGCGTCGCGAAGGGATGGCGATACTCCGTGTAGACTGTGGACTAGAGCAGATACGAGGTTGGTTGGCGGGGTTTCTGAATACATATATGTAGGATGCCGGGCGGCGTTTGCACATTGCGCTCACATTTAAGAAGTATTCTCGCGGTCACGGTGCCTGTTTTGTGAATCGTGATAAAGAGCCGTACCCGTTAGTCGGGTCAGCGATTATCTTATCCAGGTGCGATCAAACCGGGAAACACCGCTTGGCCAGACTCAATCTACATCTATTCATTCAGCATCCAATCTATAATGCATCAGTATACCACACACTTGTGATCGTCGGTACGTGATACAAGTGTTACGACTCGTGACATGAACGTATGCTTAGACATATTACCACACATTAGCATGTTCCTCGCCTTGCACGGGATGGGTCAGCAAGTCTAAACTATTGCTAAACTGAAGGTAACTGATGTTCAACAGGACTATGAGTGGAGTGTCGCCACTCGTACAGACCAGGCCGCTGACCTGACCTGACCTGCGTTACCTGACCTCTGACCTTTGTCTGTCTCTGTCGGCAGGCTCGCTGCCTCCCAGTCCTGCCGATAGCGGCGTGTCAGACGTGGACAGCAGCAGCGGCAACGCCAGCAACGACGAGTCCAAGCCTCGCCTTCACTGTGAGTACAGCGAACGCTGAGGCGGCCAGCCGAGAGGACACACCAGGCAGAACGCAGAACACGTTTATATATCGCACATCCAACACAGGTTACATACGGGTTATAGAACTGAATAGAATAGAACAGGGTATACACAGGTTACAGAACTGACCCTGGTAAAATGTTATTAAACTTTCCTGTGTGCAGCTCACAGAGCTTGAATATCTGCGTACCGTCGATATTTATTTGGTTGCCGGGATATTTTATATCCGGAATTTGGTTTCCATTGATATCGAAAGTACTCCTGCAAGTTAATGTCGGGTGTATGTAGGCGACTGTAAGCTCAACACGCATGAATTAAATCAATGATCCATATTTGGATCTGCGCTTGAACACCCCTACTGCGCAGCGCCGCCCGCATCAGGTCATGACCCTGTTCCGCTCCGGGGCGGTACCCGACACCCGTGGTGTCCTCTTCGGTGGCCCTGTCGGAAGTGATCGCCGGCGTCGGCGCCGCTGGCGTGTCTGACCCCTTGAACTGGCGCGTCGCCGTCGGCATTTCGCCGCCCCCACCCCGCCGCGTGCGGGGCGGCTCGAGGTCGAGTCGGGGCGGTTCGGGCAGCTCGAAGGCGGCTCGTCGGCGAGACGCGCCGGCTCAGGTAGCGGTAAGACGAGGCGACCTCCGGCTGGGCACGTGTGATCGTACCGCAGCAGATGTGCGCAGCTCCGCCGGCGCCGCGCCGCCGCGCCGCCGCGCCGCTGCGCTCGTCTCAGCTTTGGGAGGGCTGTCTGCCGGCGCAGCTCCGCCGCCGCCGCGCCGCCGCGCTCGTCTCAGCTTTTGGAGGGCTGTCTGCCGGTGCCGAGGGCACTGCCGAGTGACCTGTCGCGGCTGCTGACGTCAGCGGCTGCTGAGCGGCGCTGATCGGGTGTCAGCGCGGCGGCTGCTGACTGCTGACGCCGGTGGCGCGACGGCTCTGTAACGCCGGCGATCGGACCAGGCGATTAGTCTGAAGGATAGGGCTTGTGCGTCGGAGACTCCGATTCTCTTCTGTCGCTTCCGCTCGCCGATAGCTGCAGTGAAAATATAACACTGAGCCCTCGCGTCGCGTCGCGTCCGCCCCGCAGTACTTCCCTCATCGCCATTCGGAAGCGATGTCTGTCGATACGACGCGCCCCTCGCGCCCGAGGATTCCACGCTCCAGACTAGACCGCCCCCCCCTCCCCCTCTCAGACAGACGGGCGTTTTTTGCCGCCCGTCTGCCCGTTCAGGGCTCGTGCGCCGCGCGCGGGGCAGCCCTTCGGAAGGGGAGCGGCCAGTCACCCTGGCGGGGGGCTGTCTAGCGCAGGTCTGGCGCGGCAGCGGCGGCAGCTGGGGCGGACCCCATCAAGGTCGCCCTCCGTCTGGTCCCCTGTCTGGTCCCGCGGTCTGCTCCCCTGTCTGGACTCCGCTGGCGCCGCTCGACCGGCCCTAGTTAGCTCAAGACGGAGTATATCTATGATCGCGAGGTGTCGAGGTCTCGAGCGGAAGAGGTGTAATGATTAACAGATTCCTGGTAGCGGATACTCTCTTGGTTCGATTATCAGGTAGCTCGAGAGTCGATACCATGTCATCAACTGGTGATGATCAGACCGGACTACCGCACTCTACTTTCCAACCCGTCAGTTGCCTCTATTCCCTCCGCCCTGTCATCCACCTACTCACGCTACCCTCTCGGCGCTGTAAGATCTCCCGGAAGCCGCGGAGCCTGCCTGCCGTGACTCACCGTCTGCCGGGGCCCCGGGGTAGTAGAGCGGCTCTCCACCGACCACTGACCTTCGTCCCGACAGCGCGGCGGCGGGCCGTGTTATTGCTCGCCTGTTCCGCGTACCGGTCGTGGCCGACGTGCTGATCTCTGGAACGCGGATCCCGTGGCCGGCCGCCAGCCGACGTCAGCTGCCGCCAGCCGACGTCAGCCGACGTCAGCCCGGCGGGCGGGCGGGAGTCAGCCGACGTCAGCTGACGCCAGCCGACGTCAGCCGACGTCAGCCGACGTCAGCTGTCGTCAGCCGACGTCAGCTGTCGTCAGCCGACGTCAGTCCGGCGGGCGGGCGGAAGTCAGCCGACGTCAGCTGCCGCCAGCCGACGTCAGCCGACGTCAGCTGTCGTCAGCCGACGTCAGCCCGACGGGCGGGCGGAAGTCAGCCGACGTCAGCTGCCGCCAGCCGACGTCAGCTGACGCCAGCTGACGCCAGCCGACGTCAGCCCGGCGGGCGGGCGGAAGTCAGCCGACGTCAGCTGCCGCCAGCCGACGTCAGCTGACGCCAGCCGACGTCAGCCCGGCGGGCGGGCGGAAGTCAGCCGACGTCAGCCGACGTCAGCTGTCGTCAGCCGACGTCAGCCCGGCGGGCGGGCCGACGTCAGCCGACGTCAGCCCGGCGGGCGGGCGGAAGTCAGCCGGGGCAGCGGCAGTTCAGAACGCTGACGTCATTAACTCCGAACAGCAGACAGCCTGGCATGGAGAGGCTGATGAAAATATTTGTGTTTGTTTTGGAAACCTGGAGTTATGCTGCTTTTGATATAAATACCTAGCATAAACGCCTACAAATTCTAACTTCCCTTTGCCAAGCTCAACTAGAGCTCAGACTATTTACCTATTGCTGTATGAGGCCTATCACCAACCAGAGGAAACTAACCAAGAGCAAATCAGCTCCACGAACTACCAGAAGAGCAGACTGTCTGAGGGCAAATGGAGCCTGCAGCACCGCCACCGCTGCAATCGGACGCCCTCAGAGCGCCAGTGTGCTGCCTTTGTCAGCACCGCCGGAAATACCACAGCTCTATTGTCGGGCGACCCGGGTTCAATCGGCCGTTTGAATCGTGGGCGGCTGAGCGGCGTGCGGTTTGCAATCATTACATCAGGCGCGCGGGGGGGGGGGGGCAGTGAGGGTTGTCGCTCGCCTTTGACTACGGTCCCGCATCCATCACACGCAGCTCGCTGTCCGCCGTCGTGCTGTGTCCAGTCTGGCGTGCCTGAGAGCAGTCTCTGACGGAGGTTCGCTGGCGGGGCGCTATGTTGCTCACGGCGCCGCTGGTTCCGGGTCGGCGCGCGCACCCCTTCGCTGACGGGGTCGATGGTGTGACGTCACCAAGGGGTCATCGATCGGACGGCAAAATAGCGCCGGAGGGGAGGGACGGGGGAGGGGGGTAAGGCCGCCTCAGGGTCGCCGGCCGGCCGGCAGCGTTAGCGTTTGTAAACAACACTAGCTCTGTCAGTAGTCGGGAATGTCGGCTGCAATGACGCGGCAGGCCGAGCTGCAGCATTGGCAAGCTGCCAACATACCGCGACTGGCGATAGGCGACACAGAGCCACCTGGCCTGGCAGACGGGAGCGGTGAACCAACGTAGACGCTATGCTGACAGGGTTGAAGCATCTCAGTTCGCCTCCCATATAGAGAAACTGCACCAACCGCTATAACTGACTCGCAGAAGCCGCTGATTTAATGGGGCGCCTGCTGTTAAACTATGCATGGATTACCACATGTATCATGTTTCGCTGTCTGCGGCCAGCTAACCGACCCATAGGAGTGCCAGGAAGCGCCATCTATAGGCGAGGAATTGAGCGTTATTAGTGTGCAGAAGTGCGTGGTGTCTCGTGGCGTGAGTTGATCGTGTGTGCCTCTCTCTCTCTCTCTCTCCGGCAGTGTTGGCGATGATCGACGACGTCCAGCACCCCGGCCACCCGTTTTACGGCCAGCAGAGGCACGCCTTCCGTCATCAGCCGTACCCGCGGCACGCAGGTGAGATGAGAGGCGAGTTTAGGAGCCGGCGGTCACTGACGGGCCACCGAGAGCGGTCATCGAGGGTCACAGAGGGTCACCGAGGGTAGTCACCGAGGGTCACCAAGGGACCACCGAGAGTCACCGAGGGTCACCGAGGGTCACCGAGGGTCACCGAGGGTCACCGAGGGTAGTCACCGAGGGTCACCAAGGGACCACCGAGAGTCACAGAGGGTCACCGAGGGCGGTCACCGAGGGTAGTCACCGATGGGCACCGAGTGTCACCGATGGTCACCGATGGTCACCGAGGGCGGTCACTGAGAGCGTGGCGGCTGGCGGGTGTCAAAACTTAGTACGGGAGCTGTTACTCTGTTCAATAGGCTTCAACGCTGGTCTGTGATCATTGTGATAATTTCCAACAAGAATGGGAATATAACGCTCACTGCTACGAGCTTGTGGAATACAATGGAGTGTTCTTACATCAGAAGGGATGTGTCATGTCGGAAACGGACGGCTGATCAGACAGCGGATCGTGCGCACGGCTGGGCCACTCACCAATGCATCCGGTGGCTGCAGCCCAGCGGCATCGCAATGGCGTCGCTCAGCTGACTGTCAGACTGTGTGACGTCAGAGCAGCCAGGTCGTGACCCGTGTGTGAGGCCTGTCTGATGGTGACGGCCGACGGGTGTCCGGATAGTGCCGGCGGCGGCGGGGCAGCGACCGACAGCAGCGTGGGCTGGTGGTCAAAAGTCAGGACCAAATATCGCGGCTCGATGTCACTGCCACAGTGCGACAGTGTCCGGTGGAACGGGCGCCAGTGCCACGAGTGTCACTGTTGTCTGTTGTGGTCTGTCGAATATCACAGACGGAGGTCCTGGCCAATATCCCTGTTCGTTGTAAGTCAGTGAAGAACATTCAGCCAGAATGAGTCACAAATCGATCCTCTTCGCAACGCCCTCGTATCGTCACAACATATACGTGATCGTACATATGCGCACCTACCTTATCAGCTCCCTGAAATCCGTCGTCCGTCCATATGCGTCCAGTGCAGTGGCCTTGCCGCTCGCTGCCTGCGAGGACGCCTGGCCCGGCTCCCGACCGAGAACTGGCCGTGCCATGGGCGCGCGTCCATCCCGTCCCCGTCCCCGTCCCCGTCCCCGTCTCCCGCTGCCAGGGTCACGAGACGTGTTACCTGCCGGAAGAGGAGTCGCTCATTCCAGCTCGGTACCGCTACCAATCTGCTAGGCCGTACAAATGGTCGGCTCGGCTCGGCTGGCGCCCGGAGTCTGGCGAAGTCGTTTGTCAGAACTCAGAGTCGCTGTCATGCCCGCATCCTGCAGCCGAGGACGACTCGACTGCCCCCCCCCCCCCCCCCCACCCGGCGGGTACCCCTCAGGGAGGGGGGGTTGCTTGCAGCTTCCGGGACTCAGAAGATGCGCCTGGCGATGTATTACTGGGCTCGGGAGCAGGAATTCTGCTCAGGGACAGCTACACGGAGGATACTGGTGTTTCTGTCGCTGTTCTGCCTTGGACGTCAGCATGTGTTGTTTCCTGTTGCTGGGTGAGAGTGGTGCTAGCAGCTGGTCAGTTACACCGGTGTTGGTGATGCAATGTTGCGCCAGTTTAAGCTCGTGGTGGGTAGTGCTGTATTAATTGGAGAAAAAGGTCACCTCCTCTTACCTAAATACCTGCATCTCGATAGTCAGCGGCGATAGTAGCGGATGGGTCTTTAATTTAGCGGAGACGTTGAATTATGTCAGAAGCCGCAGGACTGGCCATCGTGTTTGCCGTTCCAAACTCTGGGTACAAGATACATATATCCCACTTCCTGTGCTTATACAATACCGCTAGATCACGGCACCTGTACCATTATCACCACTGACCAGTGACCACTGACCACTGACCAGTGACCACACATCGCAACGACATTCCACCTATTGCATTCCCTCCACTGGGCGTCGGCGCGGCGGCGCGGCGGCGCGGCTGCCGTCTTCAGTCTTCAGCTACTCCGACCTCGCGTAGGCGTCTCTCGTGTGACTGCGCCTCGCGACCGGCAGGCAGGTCCCTACCCAGCGCCGGTGAGCGCGGGCGGCGGCTAAAAGCGTCGGCCCGAGCCGCTTCGGTCGCTCCATTGATCGCCGCCGCCGGCCACTAACCCTGACCGCCGCCGGCTGACGTCATCACGGGCGCTGCTGACGTCACGCGCCGCCGGTTGCCTCGTCGGCGGCGACGCGGTCAGGAGATACGTGACGTCACGCGGCGGGGAGACGGTACGGCGACGGCGACGGGGTAGTGGGGCCATTGGGGACGTGGTTTTCATGGTCCGCAGAAGCGTCGCTACCTTCTAAAAAGTGTGTGGGGGTCCACTGCCAGGGGGCGCCATGCCCAGAGGGGGCGCCCCGGCCTAGAGGGGCGCCCCGATGAATCAATACATAAATATCGAATATAAATGTCGCCGTTACGTAGCGGGTAATTACATTTTTATTATTGATTTTCAATCAGAAAAATACGGCTTTGACAACTATACATATACCCGCACAGCGGCACGCTCATGCAAGGACTGCGCATTGCACATCAACATGGGACATATTCCTGACTAATCATCGACTAGTTACTGACTAGTTCCTGACTAATCAGCGACGGATCATATAGACTTCCACTCGATGCGGTTCACTCCACATATTCACAGCATTGAATTAAGTACATTTGATATACATCAGATGAGTATCAATGTAATATCTGAAAACCTCTGTAGGTAAACGTGAAATCTGGACTGAAAGCTAGCAAACATATGACACCACCGGCGGTCGGCGGATCCAGCCGTCGTTTTTTTTTTGGGTGGGGGTGCAACTTTTTGTGGCAAAAAGGTACCCCCACCATTTTTTCTCCTCGGATGTGGGCCGGTCACCTTATTTTGGTATTCGAGCATAAGACATTCACTTTTCAAATCCCCCCAAACAAACACAAAATTGGGGGTTCAAAAAAAAATTTAACATCCGAGATAGCCATGTTGAGGAAAATTTTATTTCCTTTCTTTTCGCGTTTTTTATTTGCAATTTTCTTGAAAACTCGGATTTCTACGATTTGCCAAACATTTATCATTTTTCCACCAAAAATGGCATGACATGACGTCATTAAAACGTCATTTTCTCCCACAGTACTACATAAATTTCATTTAGAGTTGGTGAGAAGACTTAGACTTGATGCAGGATAAGGTACTGAAAGTTTCACGTTGATATCTATCATAGTTTTCAGGTTATTGAGAAAATCCGGGAGGGGGCAGATACTTCTGATAAGGTTTGAGCTAGAAGTACCTATCTCAACCTAGGTACCTACCTATAGTTTGTTTTATTTTGATTGCACAATTGCCATTCAGTTGCTGGCACTAGGTCCCAAAAAATCAATTTATTGACGCGTCAATTTGTTGATGCAAAGTGGGCGGAGCTTGTCATAGGCACTGTACTTAAGGATAACAAAAAAAATGACACAATTATTGACAACATTTCACTCAAAACACTTAGTCCCCATGGAATTTGGCGCAATGTAACTATAAATTCAATTATATGCGGGTTATACAAAAAAATCTGCCCGTTTCTCGGCGCATTTGTGTTATGTTGCTACTTTCCTATATAATCGCCAAAATAGTTCATTTAAGCACTTTTTACCGCACTTTTAAACGCACAATATAACATTTTTAGAGGTCCGCATCATACGCAATGCGACGCATTGATGAGAAAGCATATACAGGGCATTAGACTCAACATTTTCGCGCCGCTCCGCGGCGCAATTTGTTTAAGAGTTCCCGGTCTTGAGCTTAAAAAATATTTCAAGTTGGTATAGCTAATTCCAAATTGGTGTCGCTGGTTTCAAAGTTGATATGGCAGTTTGCTAACCTCAGCTCCTAAAAGTTGGTATGGCCCATGCCATACCTGTCATACTGGATTTACATCCTAGTAACGCGCCTTTCATCCGTTTTGTTTGGCCCTTTCAACGTTTGGGAAGGGGGCCCTTTCGAGGCCCCCCCCCCCCCTGGACGAAATCCTGGCTACGTACCTGGTTGGGCCTAGGGAAAACTTGAGCAGTGTTGCGTTGCGACTCTGCGCAAGTAACTGTCGTTCTCGTCATGTTTGAATGTTTGATGTCGGAAAGCTTGGGGTCTACTCGAATACCGGCGGTAACGGAAGTGCACATTCCTCACACCCACACCCACGTCCCTACCGACCACAACTATGGCGTGCAGTGAGCTCCCTCAACATCGCCGCCACGAACAAGCTAGCCCGCGGGGGAGTCGCGCCTCGCGGCGGGCGCACTTGAAGGTCATCTTCACGGAGCCGCGCTCTCCCACGTGACACCCTGCGCGCTTCCCAGCCGTTCCCGTGACTGGCGGCTTTGGAGGCGCGCGGCGGGTATTTCTCATTTCCGGCTAGGCAATAGGCATTCCCCGGCTCCCTCAGCTACGTCGGCCGCCTGCCAGGCGCAATTAATTGCCGCTGCTGCGCCGTGTCCGTCTGTTCGCCACCCGCGCCATTAGACGAAGCTGCCGCTCGTATTGCGCCGCCGCCACCGTATCGATCGGGGCAAGGTTGCGTTACACATCGACGACACGCGCGCGCCGCGTTTACAAGTCTTCTTTATGGCGTACAAGTGGATCAGCGGAGGTGGCCTTTCGAAAGCTCGAGCGGTTTCTGCCGGTCTCAGCAGGTTGCAATCCATCCGGGCCAGCAGGTGCTCATTGGCATGCTCAAATATTGCCGATGATATGTTGATGCCTGTTTTGGGATGCAGCTGGTTCAGTGACGCTGCACTTTTCCGTGGTGTTTCCGGCGATACGGGGTTTTCCGAGGTGGTGTCGATAAACGCTCGTGTGTTGATAGACGCGCATTCAGTGCGTGGGTACTGGGTATGTCGAGGACCTACAGATTGTGGGTGGCGCAATGCTGACGTCCGAGAATTGCGTGAGCACTAGCTCATGACGGCATGATATAGCATGCGCAAACCTGTCCCTCGCCCAATGCGCTCTAATTTGTGTGATTCACGTTCCTAAGTGTTATCAACCATGGTGCTAATCCACTTCTCCTCCGTTGCAGTTTCGGACAGCCTGTACGTCGGCGGCGGCGGCGGCGCGACGGCGGCCGGCCGGCCCTCCTATCCCGTCTCAGGCTCGAACAGCGTACCTCCCTCGCCGGTGGCACTGTACGCCTCCAGCCTGGGCCTGCCGGGCCCGCTGTTCGGCGACGGCCCTCTCTCGCTGCCCTCGCCGCTGCTCGGCAGTCCGCCTGCCACCAGCCCCGAGGCCATGTACCGCGCGGCAGGAGCGTTCGATTTCGACGTGAGCCGGCGGCGGGGGCGGCGGCCGCGGCCAGACGGCACCTCCGCGCCCAAACGCAAGAGCAGAGATGGTGAGCGATGGCTGTATTCTGGTGCAGGAAGGGTGCGGTTATTCACCAACTCGCGGTACAATGAACAGGCTGCAATTTAGTGGAAGAGTGAGATTGTGCAATGTGCATTTACTGCAGGTATAATGATGAATCGGGAGGGAACATTGTAAAGTGAAGCACGTCATCTAACGAATATTTGTAATGTACCAATCGACAAATGTTTGCACGTTACCGCACACAATATGTATGTGATTTGCTATCGTTGGACTTGTACGGATGTTATAGATATCGAGTTTATTTTATTCATTATTTTATTTTATGAAAGCGGGATCATCGCAGCCAGACGATCAGCTCTGACTCCTGCTCTGTTCTTTGCTGCAGGCTCGTCGCTCTACCTGTGGGAGTTCCTGTTGAACCTGCTGCAGGACGCGCGCTACACGCCCTCCATCATCAAGTGGGTCAGCTTCCGCGAGCACGTGTTCAAGCTCACCGACTCGAAGACTGTGGCGGGGCTGTGGGGCCGGCACAAGAACAAGCCCGACATGAACTACGAGACCATGGGACGCGCTATGAGGTGAGGACAGTCATCAAAAGCAAATACATTCAGCGGAACCATTGTTTCAAACGGACTTATGCAACTGTCTAAGTCGCTTAGTACTATTTGAACTTGGCATGCGCTCTTCGGGCTCGAGATGGATGCATATCGTGCTTGCAATTTTTATATCGGAATAATGGCATCGTTATTTATACCTACCAAGTCTGTCATTTATAGGCACGTATGACATTCTTCCTGATACGCGACAAAGTTGCCTAAGTTGCCCAGTAATGCACTGATAGGCGATAGCACGATACTTCCTACGAATAAGTATCATGCTAAAGGCGTTTAAGTGCGTCCGCTAGATCATTTAGCCTCTGGTTGTGAGCGACTCCTCTAACACCGCGGTTTCTCCCGTTCTGCAGGTACTACTACCAGCGCGGCATCCTGAACAAGGTGGACGGCCAGCGGCTGGTGTACCAGTTCAAAAACGTGCCCAGAGACCTGAACGATCTGGTCGAGATCGATTGTTGTGACACGTAGGCCCCCGGCCGCTGGCTGCCCGCTGTACAAACTGTACAAACGTGTGATATACTGCCTCCGAGTGCGGGACGAGCGTGTGCTGAAACCTCCAGTCATGAACGGTGTGAGAGCAGTGAGGTGTGCGTGCCAAGATGTGCGTGTGTGCGTGTGTGTGTGTGATGAAGTGTATGATGAAGCATGTGATGAAGCATGTGATGAAGCGTGGGAGTTAAAGACGGGGGTGTGGAAGAGTCGCCGAGACTTTGCGCCAGCAGCGAATGCCTTACATCAAATCACCCGACACAGCGACGGGCTCTAACAATCTATTTTTTACACGTAGGCTGAGCGCGAAAAGTGAAAAGCGTGATCTCACTTTTTCAAGCCTACTTAATGTTCGTTGGTGCGTGGGGCATATATCGGCGCGCACGCGTTCTCGTATATAAACCTAAACCTATAATTATATATCTGTGTTTGGCGGCCTTGCGGTGCCGGTTGTGTGTACAGATTATCGACTAGTGCGACGCGACGTGTCCCGAGTTTCCAGTACCTGACTGAAAGTGACCAATGGTTGGCGACTGCTCGCCGCTCGCTGTTCGGGACTCGTCTCGCCGCCGCCGGCGCTGGCGTCAGCTCTCCGCCCGCCCCAGGCGGCCCGGCCGGGCCGGTCGGGCCCCAGGCTTCCAGTGCACCCTCCCAGCGCCTGCAGCAATGTTATCGGTGTGCAGTCACCTTTGCCGTTACTTCCCGGTCTTGGCGGTGGCCGCCTGCCTATGTGTTGAACGTAACTGTCACGCGTCGCGAAGCAGGAATCTCGTATGACAATAAGCCGCGCGTCACGTGTCTCGCGACGGCGCGCCGTCGTCCGCGGTTGTCTTGGCTCGTGCTCGTAACACCATTGCCGCGCGCACGCCGCGCACCCTCACACCGGCACGCGTAGGGCACTGCTGGCCGAGATAGCTGTGTTCCGCTGACTCATCACGTGACGTGCCCCCCGGCAGAGTCGGTAGCGGTGTCGGTTGGTTGGCTTGATGTCGCGCCTCTGTTTCGCCCGACGTCTTCACAATCACATATCTACTTACAGAGCCGCGCGGCGCGACGATCAAAAGTGGGGCGACGCGACCTGGACGCGCGCAGGGGCCAGGGCCGGCTGTACAACGCGTGTCATGTCCATGGAGAGAGAGAAAGAGAGAATACAGAGAAAAGAGAACCAGCCACGATTGTTTGACAGGGTGTTTGAAGCTCCTAACGGGAATATTGAGAAACATTATTGGCGTAACAACTCCGAAAAACTGTGTAAGTTTGGGAGTCCTGTTGGCTCAGTTGGTAGAATGAAGATGATGATGATTAGGACTTTAGGGCGCCTCAACTAGTTGGTTGTGGCGCCCACTCAGTTGGTATAACGTTGGGCTCGGAGTGGATGGGTTCCGGTTCGAGTCTGGCTGCTGGCGAGGTTATTCGGTTCCCCTCTTGTGTCCGCGTGAGATCCCGGCTATAAATGACGATAGTCGCATATAGTGGTAAAGCCCCGGTATCACCACCCACAAATTCCAGTGTGTAAATAGGTATCGTTTTAGAGAACTTCGGAGATAGGTATGTATAACTGCACGAGCATCTCATAAAGCCACAGGCTCATTTGAAAAAAGACTACCTTCCGAAACAAAGTTTTATCGGTGGTAATCAGTAGTGGACTAAGCGCGGGAGGTTGTGGTAGGTCAAACTCACGGCATGTGCATCGTATGATTTCCGATAGAGAGGGTCTAAACAACCGACCAGATTAGCAGACGAGCCCATGCTCCGAAACTACTGGACCGATCTGAGTGATTTTTTCGCCATTCGATTCGGAGTGGTCTGAAACGGTGCCGTTTTGGATTTTATACAGTTTGGTCCACCCTAACTGTACCAAATTGGACCAAAACTATTAGGTCAAAATTGCCGACGAGCCCATGCTCCGAAACCATTGAACCGATCTGGACGATTTCTTCACCATTCGATCCGGCGTGGTCCAACACGGTGCCGTTTGATATTTTATACAGATTGGTCTACTCTAAGTGGACCAAATTGGACCAAAACCACCGAAAATCGTTGCCGACGAGCCCATGCTCCGAAACTATGGGACCGATCTGGGCGATGTCTTCACCATTCGATCCGGCGTGCTCCAAAACGGTGCCGTTTTGGATTTTATACTGATTGGTCCGCTCTAAGTGGACCAAATTGGACCAAAACGGAAATCGAATCCGATCGAAATAGAATCGAATCGATTCGAAATCGGATCTAGTCAAAACCGAAATCAATCGAATGGTGAAGACATCTCCCAGATCGGTCCCATAGTTTCGGAGCATGGGCTCGTCGGCAACGGATGTTGGTGGTTTGGTCCAATTTGGTCCACTTAGAGTGAACCAATTTGTATAAAATCCAAAACGGCACCTTTTTTGGACCACGCCGGATCGAATGGTGAAGAAATCATCCAGATCAGTCCCACAGTTTCGGAGCATGGGCTCGTCGGCAACGGTTTTTGGTGGTTTTGGTCCAATTTGGTCCACTTAGAGTGAACCAATTTGTATAAAATCTAAAATGTCACCGTTTTGGACCACGCCGGTTCGAATGGTGAAAAATCGTCCAGATCGGTCCCACAGTTTCGGAGCAATGGGCTCGTCGGCAACGGTTTTTGGTGGTTTTGGTCCAATTTGGTCCACTTAGAATGAACCAATTTGTATACAATCTAAAACGTCACCGTTTTGGACCACGCCGGTTCGAATGGTGAATAAATCGCTCAGATCGGCCACATAGTTTCTGAGCATGTGTTCGTCGGGAAATTTGCACTAAAAGTTTTGGTCCAATTTGGTAAACTTAAAGTGGACCAATCTGTATAAAATCCAAAAGGACACCGTTTTGGACCACGCCGGATCGATTGGTGAAGAAATCGTCCAGATCGGTCCTAAGTTTCGGAGCATGGGCTCGTCGGCAACGGTTTTTGGTGGTTTTGGTCCAATTTGGTCTACTTAGAGTGGACCAATCTGTATAAAATTCAAGACGGCACCGTTTTGGGCCATGCCGGATCGAATGGTGAAGAAATTGCTCAGATCGGTCCCATAGTTTCAGAGCATGGGCTCGTCCGCAAATTTGCACGAAAAGTTTTGGTCCAATTTGGTCCACTTAAAGTGGACCAATCTGTATACAATCCAAAACAGCACCGTTTTGGACCACGCCATTTCGAAGGGCGAAGAAATCTCCCAGACCGGACCCATATTTACGGAGCATGGGCTCGTTGGCAAATTTGCACTAATAGTTTTGGTCCAATTTTGTGCATTTTAAGTGGACCAAACTGTATAAAATCCAAAACGGCACCGTTTCAGGCCACTCTGAATGGAATGGTAAAGAAATCTCCCAGATCGGTCCAGTAGTTTCGGAACATGGGCTCGTCTGCTAATCTGGTCGTTTTTTTAAACCTTCTCTTTCCGATAGGGGAGCCATCGCGTGTTAATGTGACGAACAGTGGTTTTCTTATCCCGTATCGCTCATCGCTCATCGCTCATCGCTCATCGCCGAACCGCTCCGGTCTGTGGTTCAGGTTAGATGCGCGTGCTGTAGGAAACCACAGTGCTCGTGTTCATGGCAGTTAGGGCTGGGGGTGATCGGTTTCGTCAGAACCAGCGGTAGATTTGAAGAACTTCGAACGAATCTCACGAAATAGTTCACTGATCAAGAACGTATGAGGAAAATGATGTTATATCCACCTCCAAAGCATGGCGGACGAGTGACAGCAACCCACTATGGGCCTGTTCCCGTGTCGCCTCTAACCTCCTCCAAGTTGCTCCAACTTGCAACTGTCCTATCCTATTACACAGACAGCTGCAAGTTGGAGCAACTTGGAGGAGGTTAGAGGAGGTTAGAGGCGCCACTGGAACAGGCCCTATGTCTCAACGTTACAATCTCAACACGCACCACCAGGGGCGTCGCTACCGGGGGTCTGGGTGCTCCGGACCCCCCCCCCCCCCCCCCACATACACACACTTTTGAGCGGGCGCCGAAGGCGCCCCCTCAAAAAGCGGGTCTGTTCTGGGTTTTGAGAGGGCGCATCGGCGCCCCTTTAAAAAAACTCACAAAAAAAATAAAAACAAGGAAAAACAAAAACCACCAAAAATGCCCCGCCAGTATGGGTGTGCGCCCCGATGTCAGTGAGGGCCCAAACCAGTGGCGGACCGAGTATACGGTCATTCAGGGCATGACCTGGTCCTTTGGACCCGAGGTGCCCATGCAAAGCTGGCGATCGGTGACGGCGCCGCTCCAGCCAGTGACGGCGCCGCTCCAGCCAGTGACGGCGCCCCTCCAACCAGTGATGACGCCCCTCCGGCCAGTGACGGCGCCCCTCCGGCGAGTGACGCCCCTCCGGATAATAGTGACGGCGCCCCTCCGGCGAGTGACGGCAACCTCTAACTAGTGACCGCCCTCTCCAGCCAGTGACGGTGCCCCCCCCCCCCCCCCCCGTCAGTGACGGCGCTCCTCCGGCTAGTGACGGTGCCCCTCCGGATAGTGACAGCGCCCCTCCGGATAGTGACGGCGCCCCTCCGGCCAGGGAGGCGCCCCTCCGGCCAGTGACGGCGACCCTCCGGCCAGTGACCACGCCCTTCCCGCGAGTGACGGCGCCCCTCCGGCCAGTGGCAGCGCCCCTCCGGCTAGTGACGGCACCCCTCCGGCCAGTGACAGCGCCCCTCCGGCTAGTGACGGCGCCCCTGCGGCAAAATGCCTTCCGAGGGAGGCATGACGCCTATCAAGGGCGGCGGAAAATACTGTCCGAGGGCGGCAATATGTCTTCCGAGGAGGGCGGCATGATGCCTTCCAAGGGCGGTATAATGCGCTCTGAGTGCGGCAAAATGCTTTCTGAGGGCGGTAAGATGTCTTCCGATGGCGGCATGGTGCCTTCAAAGGGCGGCATAATGCACTCTGAGGGCGGCAGAATATCTTTCGAGGGCGGCAAGGCGTCTTCTGAGAGCGGCATAATGCGCTCTGAGGGCGGACAAAATGCTTTCCGAGAGCGGCAAGATGTCTTCCGAGGGAGGCATGATGCCTGTCGAGGGCGGCAAGACGTCTTCCGAGGCCTTCCGAGGGCTACAAGACGTCTTCTGAGGGCGGCATAATGCACTCTGAGGGCGACAAGATGCTTTTCAAGGACGGCAAGATGTCTTCCGAGGGCGGCATGATGCCTTACCTGGGCGGCATAATGCGCTCTGAGGGCGTGAAAATGCCTTCCCAGGGCTATAAGATGTCTTCCAAGGGCGGCATGATGCCTTCCGAGGGTGGCAAGATGTCTTCCGAGGCCTTCCGAGGGCGGTATAATGCGCTCTGAGGGTGGCAAAATTCCTTCCGAAGGCGGCAAGATGTCTTCCGAGGGCGCCATGAATCATGATGCTTTCCGAGGGTGGCATAATGCGCTGTGAGGGCGGAAAGATGCCTTCCAAGGACGGCATGATGCCTTTCGAGGGCGGCAAGATGTCTTGCGAGGGCGGGTAGAGTTTCTTATTCAAATGGTGGGGCCCCAGAAACTTCCCGCTTTGCCCCACCAACTTTTGTCAGATTGAACGGTCCCTGGCGTTAAAATGACCATTTTTCACTTCAAACATGCAAAACAACCAGACAATGTGATAGTTTTCCCCACCAACTTTTATCTGAAAAGATCCACCCATACTTCCGAGGGCGACAAGATACCTTCCGAGGGCGGCATAATGCGTTGTGAGTCGTGACTGTGCAGTCGGCGCCCTGCATGCCTCGCGGGGGGGGGGCTGCGAGTGCAGGTGTCTCCTCTCGAGTCGTGAGTGCCGGCGGCACCCCTTTGGATCGGAAATGAGGCCCCTTTTGGACTGGAGATGACGACCCCAACAGCCGTATCCTCCCCCTCCCGAAATGTGTTTTCTGGTTGTGCGCCTGGGCCGATCCCTTTGATTATAATTCACCACTGCACCCGTCATGATGCACCGAAGCGATGGGTACCGTTTGAATGTCTGTGCGATTTACCGTTTGCAAGTTATTGACTGTTATTTCCTTTCCTTCCTTGATAAACTTTCCCTTAATTATTTTCTTCATTGTAAAGTCTGTTTACGGCAGCGCAGTTGCTATAGCAGAAGACCGACATAAACCGCGATGTTTTGTTTTACGTCGCGTGATTTTGAGTTTAGACCTCACAGGCAGTCATGAATAGGTATGTCCAATGTTAATGTGCAACAGGGGCGGATCCAGGGGGGGGGGGGGCAAAATAGCCATACCCCCCCCCCCCCCCGAAGGTCCAGAAACTATGACTCTTAACTATTAGTAAAGTAATCTTGCTCTTAACTACCTTAATTTCAATATTTTTAATCATACCGAGATGTGCAACTAGGAAAAGCCATGATTTGTCCACACCTCCCCCCTCCCCCCCCCCCCCCCCAAAAAAAAAAACGGTCGTCGGACGTACATACATACCTAGTAAACAGAAATGGGGGGGGGATACGCCACTGGATTCGCCCCCCACCACCACCATCCACTTACCTCCCCTCCCGAGGTGAGCCGATACCGCTACTGCTATCTGGTGGCGGCGCTGCGCACTGTGACTGCTCATCGGCGACGGCGGATGGCGCCACCTCCGCGCCGTTGGCGGCGGTAGACTGGGGGTCGCCGGAGAGCAGCGCCCTCTGGTGCACCACAGATAGCACCGCTGACAAAACGTACTGCCGACCGGTCTCCCAGGCACCACCTGAAATACGCGACCGCACAGCGAACGATGTCAATACCACACTAGCATTCGAGCTGAAGATTACATCAAACAACAGTACATTGTCATATTCACGCAAAAGGTAGGTGTGTGAGTCTGATCGGTTAGCCGAGTCCTCCGCTAGGTGGCAGTGCGCCTGCGGGAGAAATACAGTCTTCTCTGAGTCGCCGACGCGTGTGGAGCTGGCGGCTACTACGGGCTCGAACATGGCGCAGCCGGCAGGGTCCGAGGGGATCGACCCCGCCTCAGTGCAACTACCCAGTGACGACGACGAACTCGTGCAGCCGGTAGCGATACTGGCGCCGAGTGTTGCGTCCGCTGCGATGGCGAGAGACGCTAAACCCCACCGACTGGAAGTGACTAGTGACCGCGGTGCTTCGTACCGGCTGTGGCGTCAGCGGTGGGACGATTACGCCATGTTGGCTGGACTGGCTAGCAAGCCACCAGCCCTACAGATGGCGATCCTCCGAACTTGCCTTTCGGATGAGGCAATGACGATCGTGGCGAACTTTGATACGCCAGAGGTGCAGCGGAATGACCTGTCCGCTGTCCTTATGCACCTGGAATGCTACGCCCGCGGCCAGGTAAACGAAGTCATCCAGCGTCGGACGTTCAACATGTGTGAACAACTCGACGGCGAATCATTTGACGACTTCGCCACGCGCTTGCGCGACTTGAGCAGGGACTGCGGATTCTGCGATACCTGCAGAGACTCTCTCATCCGTGACCGGATTGTGGTTGGTCTGCGTGACCCCGCAACGATTAAGCGTCTGTGCGCGGTACAACTCCTGTCGCTGCAACAGGCCACCCAGATTTGCCGCTCAGAAGAGGCTGCCGCCCGTGACGTCACAACCATCACCGGCGGCAACGCGGACGGCAACTCCGCCTGTATCGCGCAGCCCAACAGCGGCGGCGCCCACCGCCGGGCCCAGAGCAGCCGCGGCGTCAGATTTCAGTCGCGCAGCCCCACCCCTCCCCGACGCCTGTCGGGGGCCGGTGCACCGCAGACGGGCGTCGCCCCAGCGCTGCCCGCCGCCTGCCGTAACTGCGGCAACCGCCACAGCCGCTCGGCCCGCTGCCCGGCAGCCGACCGTTCATGCTACAACTGCGGTCGGCACGGCCACATCTCCAGATTGTGTCGCAGCCCTCGCCCACCCCACGAGTCGTCGGCCTCCGCCGTTACCCTGGCAGCGACCTCCCGTGGATCGGCACCGACAGTTCGAGTGTCCGTGACTGGGCTGCGGACAGCGGTGATGGAAGCGCTGCCGGACACTGGAGCCGACGTGTCCGTCGCTGGTCTGGACTTCGCCCATCGCATTGGAGAGATGAACGGCAATCTCCAGCCACCGACGACCCACCCTCGCGCCGTTGACGGACACACGGCCCGTTCTCGTGGCAGTCTGCCAATTCATCTCCGCCTGGGTGACGTCACAGTCTTCGACACGGTGCACATCATTCCAGGGGTGCCCTGCCTCCTGCTCTCATGGAAAACCGCTCGGGCCCTCCGTCTGGTACCGACCGACTATCCACAGCAGATCGCCACCGTGGTTCTCCCAGCCACGCCGCCGCCCGCACGGCGCCGCCGCCGCGCGCCCGAGTCTCCCCCGCGCGGTCTCCGATGTCAGCCGACACTCGATCATCGCGCCGCCCCGCCACGGGCGATAACCGCCGCCGCCGCCGCCGCCGCCGAGCCTGGCCGCGGCCAGCTGGCGCCGACGTCACCGCCGACGCCGCCGCCGCCGCCGTCGCTGCCGGCCGCGTCGACGACACATGTGCTGCCCCCTGCCACTGTTCGGCAGACTACAGCGCCACCAACCACCACCGGACATAAAGCCTCGGTCGAGAGCCCGCTCAACGAGTTTCCAGACGTGCTGGACGGTGTCGTCCGGGCGATGCCGGGGGAAAACTTCAAGATCCACCTTCGAGAGAACGCCACTCCATTCGCGGTGCGCGCTCCGCGACGCATTCCGCTATCCCTCCGTGAGCCACTCCGTCAGGAGTTGGACAAGCTGGAGCAGGACGGCATCATCACCTCAGTGGTCGAGCCGACCGACTGGTGCGCCCCAATCGTGGTGGCACCCAAGAAAACCGGTGGCATCCGTCTGTGCGTGGATTTATCCAAGCTCAACCAGTCCGTGAAACGGGAGCTGTACCAGTCCAGCACGCCAGCTGAGTGCGTCGCGTCAATCGTGGCATCCGAGGCCCAGTGGTTTAGCGTTTTTGACGCCGCCAAGGGCTACCACCAGTGCCCTCTGGATGAGTCTTCCCGCCATCTGACGACCTTCATCACACCCTTCGGGAGGTATCAGTACCTCCGTGCGCCGTACGGCGTCTCGTCCATCAGCGAACATTACAACAGGCGGATGGATGAGTGCTTCATCGACATGGACGGTGTTCAGCGCGTCGTTGATGACGTCATCATCTACAGCAAGACGAAGTCCGCACACGTCGCCCGGGTCCGCGAGTTCCTGGCTCGATGCCGGGATCGCGGGGTGGCGCTAAACCCGGCGAAGACGCAACACCAGCGGAAGAAAGTCAAGTTCGCCGGCTTTATCGTGGCAGAAGACGGATATCTGCCCGACCCAACGCTCACTAACGCAATCGCAGCGTTCCCAACACCTCAGACGCTGACCGAACTCCGCGGCTTCTTCGGCCTCGTCAACCAGGTGGCCCCGTTCTCAGAGGAGACTGCGGAGCACCTGGAACCGCTGCGTCACCTGTTGAGCACCAAACGAACCTTCGGTTGGGACAGTTGTCACCAGGTGGCGTTCGAAAAGGCGCGGGCGGCGCTATCATCGGTGCGCACGCTCGCCTTTTTCGACCAAACGCGGCCCACTCTGCTGTCGACCGACGCGAGCCGTCTGAAGGGGCTCGGGTTCCTGCTTCAGCAGAAGCAGCTGGATGGCACATGGCGTACAGTCCAGGCCGGCTCCCGGTTCCTGACAGACGCAGAGAGCCGTTACGCCACCATCGAGCTGGAGCTGCTGGCGGTGGCGTGGGGGTGTCACAAGTGCCGCCTCTTCCTCAGTGGGCTCCCCGAGTTCGATGTGCTGACCGACCACCGCCCTCTGGTGCCAATCCTCAACTCCAAGAACCTGGATGAGATTGAAAACCCGCGCCTCCAGCGCCTGCGGCAGAAACTGCTGGTGATGACATTCACTGCTCGGTGGCAGCGCGGCACGGACCATCTGGCAGCCGACGCCCTCTCAAGGTCACCGGTGGACCCGCCGACAGAGGAGGACGAGCTGGCCGAGGACAGATCGGCCACAACCGTCGCCGCAATCATCACAGGCGAGGCGAGCGAACTCTGCACCGACCTCAGGCTGGATGAGGTACGGCGAGCGGCAGACCGGGACGAGGAGGCGCAGATCCTTCTTCAGACCGTGATGGACGGCTTCCCGTCCCAGAAGGCCGACCTTCCCGCGCTCCTGCGGCCATATTGGCCGGTCCACGACCGCCTCGCTGTCGATGACGGACTGGTCGTGTGTGGTTGCCGGCTCGTCATTCCCCGCCCGATGCGCGCAGCCGTCCTCGCCGAGCTGCACGCCAGCCATCAGGGAAAAGAAAAGACGAAGAGTCGAGCCCGCCAGATTGTCTTCTGGCCCAACATGAACAACGATATCGAGAACATCACCAAGGCCTGCCAGCCCTGCCAGAGGGAACTGCCATCGCTGCCGAAAGAGACGCTGCGCACGCACGAGCAGGCCAGCCGCCCATTCCAACACCTCTGCGCCGACTTCTGTCAACACGCCGGCCAATACTTCCTGGTGGCGGTCGACCCTCTCTCCGGGTGGCTCACAGTCTGCCCGGTCGGCCGACACGCCAGTGCCTCGACGCTCATCAGGGAACTCCGTGGCATCTTCTGCCTGGCCGGAGCCCCAGAAGTCCTCTGGTCCGACAATGGTCCCCAGTTCACCTCAGCCGCCTTCCAGGCCTTCCTGAAAAACTGGGCCGTGCTACACCGCACCTCTTCTCCTCACTACGCCCAGTCCAACGGCCGAGCCGAAGCCGCCGTCAAGTTTGCCGCCAAACTCATCCGCCGCTGCTGGCGTGACGGACACATGAACAGCGACAGCTGGGCGCGGGGAATACTGCAGCACCGAAACACGCCTGGCCCCGACGGCAGGTCGCCTGCCCAAATCCTTCTCAACTCACCGGCAAGAGACATGCTACCCGCCCACCGGCGCTCGTTTGCCCCCCAGTGGCAGCGGGCAGCCGACGATGCCGAGCGCGCCGCTGCCGCACGCCAGGAACGCACCCGGACGGCCTACAACCAGCACGCCCGTGACCTGCCTGCTCTCCACATCGGATCGCAAGTCGCCTTGCAGGATCCGGCGACCGGCACCTGGGACCGTCACGGCGTAATCACCGACGTCGGCCCGCATCGGCGTTACTTCATCCGCCTGCCCAGCGGCCGTGTCCTCACCCGCAACAGGCGCCACCTCCGCCAACGATACGCCCACGCCCACCCGGACACTGCTGTCACCGTGCCCCTGCCCGGGCCACCCCTGCCAAGGCCTCCCCTGCCCGGGCCGCCGCCGCCCACCGCCTCTGATGCCGGGCCGGTGCAGCCGCCTCCGCCGCCGCCACTGCAGCCGCCGCCGCTGCAGCCGCTGCCGGCGGCTCCGGTGGCCGGCCCGCCACTCGAGGCACCACGGCGCTCTGAGCGACCCCGCCGCCAGCCAGAGCGCCTTATCGAGCTGATGTAAACAGTAATCGCACCGTACGGTCTTCTTTCTCGTGGTGTTTTATTTTGACCTTATGTTTATGCACGTCACCCGCCGGTTGACTGGTGGGGGGGGTGTGTGAGTCTGATCGGTTAGCCGAGTCCTCCGCTAGGTGGCAGTGCGCCTGCGGGAGAAATACAGTCTTCTCTGAGTCGCCGACGCGTGTGGAGCTGGCGGCTACTACGGGCTCGAACAGTAGGATTTCGCCGTCAATGTTGTTTCGTATTGGGGATCTGTGACACGACCGTCTGCAGTACGGTCCTATGACACGGTGCTATGTACGATCCTATGTCCTATGGTTACGTCTCGTCTATTGAAGAGAACTTAAACCGCTAATCAAGATACCTGTTGTTTAACGCTGAGAGGCAAGGAACATGCTAGACTAGCTGACTGACCTGTGGCGGCAGGCACCACCAGTGCGCAAAGCAGCGGCAGTTGGCTCGGCACGCTTTGTTGGCACAGAGCCAGAAACTTCACCAGGTGGGCGGCGGAGGCGGCGGGGTCCGACTCCAGCGCAGCCAGACACAGCTCCGAACACACCCCCAGCCACAGCTGACAACACAGAGGCGGCGGCACACTAGGCCATTCGGCGCGCGGAGGTCGCGATATCGCTACGACTTTCCGCGCATCTTTAGCGACTTTCCGCCTTCGCGTCAGCCGAAACGTCAAAAATCGCGGACGAATGTCGTCGGCCGGCCATCTGCGGACCGGCGGAAAAAAGCTGATTCGAACGAGCTTTTTTCCGCGACTGAACGCCGTGGAGCCGCGGACAACAAAATTGAGAAGGCTAACAGTGGCGAATCTATGAAAGACAGAAGTGCACATTTTGCACAGCATGCTCTTGCCGCTGTGCAATTTATTATGTAAAAGTTTCGTGGTTCTAAACTTACATCTTCGTCGAAAAATGGCCGAAAAATAGTTCACCTTCAACATGGGTTTTGAACTGAAATAGCAGTTTTGTAGCCCGTGTTGAGAAATCCTTATCTGCAACTGTTCTTGGCTGAAAAGACTCTCCAGCCGAAGATATTTGACTTTTTGGCGAAGGAATACGGCGCATATATGATGTACCGTACCGTCTGAAAGTGCCAGCACTGCCATGGAGCATGCGCAGACCAATAACGCACACCATAACATCAATAATTTACAACCTTCTGTCCTGAATTGGCGCGCTGTAGGACCATTTTTGAACAGAAAAAAAAGAAACTGTATTAAAAAATATAATAAAATCGTGTTCTGAAAAAAAACTCCGAAGGTGAACTATTTCCTTTAATTTACCTTTGGACAGGCTGCAGGCACAGGTTGCGACATGCTGTAGGTCGGCGGGGCGGAATCTTGCGAGCAGACAGCGCCGAATCCGCCGGAACAAGGACGATATTCAGCGGTATCGCCGCGATTTTCCGAGGCGGAATTTCGCAGTGATATCGGGCGCCGAATGCGTAGTGTGCGGCCGCCCTTAGCAGGCAAGCCCATGCTCCGAAACTACTGGACCGATCTGAGTGATTTCTTCCCCATTCAATTTGAACTGGTCGGATTGGGTGCCGTTTTGCGCTTTATCCACTTAGGTCTAATCTAAATGGACCAAATTGGTTCAAAACCTGTAGTTCAAATTTGCAGGCAAGCACGAGCGGCGCCTGATTTAAAGGAAATAGTTCACCTTCTGATTTTTTTTCTTCAGAACACGATTTTATTATATTTTTAAATACAGTTTCTTTTTTTTCTGCTTAAGAATGGTCCTACATCACGCCAATTCAGGACAGAAGGTTATAAATTATTGATTTTATGGTGTGCGTTATTGGTCTGCGCATGCTCCATGGCAGCGCTGGCACTTTCAGACGGTACGGTGCAACACATATGCGCCGTATTCCTTCGCCAAAAAGTCAAATATCTTCGGCTGGAGAGTCTTTTCAGCCAAGAAAAGTTCCGGATAAGGATTTCTCAACACGGACTACAAAACTGCTATTTCAGTTCAAAACCCATGTTGAAGGTGAACCATTTCCTTTAAAGGAAATAGTTCACCTTCAACATGGGATTTTGAACTGAAATAGCAGTTTTGTAGCCCGTGTTGAGAAATCCTTATCTGCAACTTTTCTTGGCTGAAAAGACTCTCCAGCCGAAGATATTTGGCTTTTTGGCTAAGGAATGCGGCGCATATATGATATACCGTACCGTCTGAGAGTGCCAGTGCCAGTCACACTGCATGGAGCATGCGCAGACCAATAACGCACACCATAACATTAATAATTTACGACCTTCTGTCCTGAATTGGCGCGATGTAGGACCATTTTTGAAAAGAAAAAAAGAAACTATTAAAAATATAATAAAATCGTGTTCTGAAAATTTTCCGAAGGTGAACTATTTCCTTTAAAGGAAACAGTTCACCTTCAACATGGGTTTTGAACTGAAATAGCAGTTGTGTAGCCCGTGTTGAGAAATCCTTATCTGGAACTTTTCTTGGCTGAAAAGACTCTCCAGCCGAAGATATTTGACTTCTTGGCGAAGGAATACGGCGCATATATGATGTACCGTACCGTCTGAAAGTGCCAGCACTGCCATGGAGCATGCGCAGACCAATAACGCACACCATAAAATCAATAATTTACAACTTTCTGTCCTGAATTGGCGCGATGTAGGACCATTTTTAAAAAGAAAAAAAAGAAACTGTATTAAAAAATATAATAAAATCGTGTTCTGAAGAAAAAAATCCGAAGGTGAACTATTTCCTTTAAAGGGAGTGTGCCTACTCACATCACTTAGTTGGAGTTATTGACACTGGTCTATAGAACACAATTTTCTGAATTGAACCATTACTTCATTTCTCCAGATTCACCCTAGTTGCTGAGATATTCAAAGACTCCAGGAATTTGCTTGGGAGCAAAAAGTTATCGGGTAGACTCCAGATGGCTTTCCACTACTAAAAGCACTGCAACTATCGATTATACCGCTAGCATATCGTTATCACCGGCCAATAGCAATTCGAACAAACAGCTCGTGTGCGCTGATAGCAGCTGCCGAACAACAGAACCTGGGTGGCCATCATGCTTTTCGGTTTGTTTACATTGAACCAGACTGGTTATTAATTTGTATGCGATGTTCGGGCTCGCACTAAGAGCTGTAGTTTTCGCAGCAATTGGCCGCCAGGAACCGCTAATGAGCCATGGTGTTTACCCTGGCTCACTAGCGGTCCCTGGCGGCCTGAAGCTGCTAAAACTTCAGCTTTTAGTGCGAGCTATCTCGGTCGTATGTTTGGTAGTTGTGTTATCGTGGTTTTAGTTTGGTAATTGGTATTGTCCTTCCAGTAACTTGACAATCCTGGCTGATGCGCTGACAAATCTTCAAACGAACGATAACGGTCATTTGTGGAAATGCCGTATCAGTGCTGCGTCCGTGGTTGTAGATCAAGGCTGTATCAAGGCAATAGATAAGATACCAGAAATGTACTTATAAACAATGTCGCTGCTGTATAAACAAAAATCGTGCATATGACTACGAAGAAGCATCTTGATCGCTGCACCGCCCACCGGTACGTGTTGACATACGGTTTTGACTGATAGTAGTTTGAATAAAAATAATTATTGAACACCAAAGCCTTTTGGCTATTATAATGTATTTTAAATATTAGGTCAAGGTAAGTCGGTATTCGTCATTGGCATAGGCCGTCTTCAGGTTATTCAGTAACCTGATTCGAATTCTTAACACAATACATATGAAAAATCTATGGTTCATAATTTAAAAATGTTTGTTAGGTATTTTTAAGTCTATTTTCCAATTAATTAGTAACATTAACATGAGAAATAGACAGAACTGCAACTAATCAGATTTGTAACCTGAAAATAGACTATGATTGAAACTCTGGTATTAGTTCAGTAATTCACCTCCCCAGTTTATGGTGTTCTTGAGGTCCTTAATAGTAGAAGAGAAGTCTGCTGACTAATATTATGACATACTGAACAGTGGGTTATCTTTCTTGTAGAGGTTGATTTTCCATTGGGTCTGCAGTGCTGGAATATTTTTATCTTTGCACTTTGCTGAGATGTAAAGATAAAAAGGTTTAACACACATTCAATGATAAAGTGAAATAATGTGTTATCTTTGCATCCCTCTTGAGATAAGGTCATGTGAGTTCCGACTAAAAATCAAGTACTGAACTGAACTAGACTGAATCAACATCTACTTAAAAAAATATGGAATTCTTCATGTCTGCCTTGTGGAAGATAAAAAATATTTCTGTGTGTTCCTGAAAAACCTCACTCCTTCATTGCTCGTTTTTTTCAGTCGCACGCTTGGAAAATATATTATTATCTTCCACTCGGAGCCATGAAGAATCCTCTATACTGTCTGTCTACAAGATGGTCTGGGGTGGGGTCCAGGGGGCGATGCCCACTCAGTGGGTTCCACAGCACAGCGAGCAAATGCGAGCGGAGCGTTCTAAACATGGGTCCCTATGACCTTAATTGCTGTAAAGATTAGGTCAGGTTTGATGATGTATAGTTTTTGGTGACATAGTTTTGGTATTACTGGTACGCTTTTCTGTCGGTCGTAATAATACTCTCTTTCTTTATTATGGACCTCAAGAACACCATTAACTGAGGAGGTGAATTACTGAACTAAAATCTGAAACTGAACAGAAACTTGTCCCTTATGTCATTAGTGTAATTATGTCATTGTCATGTTGTGTTATATCATTAGTGTAACACTTCAGTTTTATAATTATTTTTGCCTCAACGCTCATCTTCAAAAGAGAGCTATTAGATATTATAATTGTTTTGTAACAGTTATTTTTGATAGATCACTAAATAAATATATTGAATTATTTTTGACTTTTGAAGACAAAAAAAAACTCGCTCCTCCATGATTATAGGTTTCATGCTCAGTCCAGACTGGTTACTGATTTAACTTTTTTGGCACGATTCAATCACAATTCATTTTGGAACCTGAATGATTAAATCACTGTTCAATTCATGAAACAATTTTTTTTTGTGAATTGATTAAATCAATGCATCAAAAAATGTGCATTTATATATGTTCTGTATTTCAGGGTGCCAGGGCAGACAGCCAGCTGTTGGCTGCCTCGATGGCAGCATGCAGATTGAAGGAGGCAATGTGTGTGTGCTTCAGACACTTTGCAGCTATGATTATGAGTCAGGCTCACATGTTAAGTTGAAGAAGTCTGCCATCCCATCACTGGTACGTGTTGATCCTTACCGTTTGTGTATTAAAGTAGGTGCTTAACTTTGATAAACTTTGCCTTGTGAAGGAATACACACATTTTGGAGCACCAATTTCTTTGAAAATCATTGTAACGGCTTACCATGTGGGCCAAATTTAGTTTACACTTTATTGATTAGCATCAGGGGCGGATCCAGGGGGCAATGGGACACATGCCCCACAAAAGTCTGAGGAGGGCCCCCTCTGTGGACGGTTTGGCCTGGGTCCATCCGTGTCTGAGGACCTGAGGGCCCTTGCCAAGCCTGGGGGACAGCCATGACTGAGAAGGCCCTTTCCAGACCTTTGATGGCCCAACACTGGTCTGAAAGGGCCCTCGCTGGGCCTGAGAGGGCATTTACCAAGCTTAGAGGCCTTACGACAGTCCAGGGGGCCCTTACCAGGCTAAGGGAGCACAAAGCTGGTTTGAGAGGGTCCTTCCCAGGTCTGCACATGCTGGTGGTCCTCTCAGGCCAGCATAGGGCGCTCTCAAGTCTTGCAAGGGCCCTACAAGACTGGCATAGGCCCTCTCAGGCTTGACAAGGGCCTTCTCATACCTGAAAATACACTTGGACCGACTGCAGGCCCTTTCAGACTGGCAAAAATGCTTGGGAGCCAGCCCCTTGCAGCTCGTGGGCCCTTTGACGTCTGATGTGTCACCGCCCCCCACCCCCATTTTCTTTCCTGGATCCGCCGCTGACTAGCATGAGAGGTTTGCCAGTGTTGTATGCAAGTGTGTTGGTGAGAAGCAGGCACGTAGCCAGGATTTCGTCCAGGGGGGGGGGGGCGGCGCCTCGAAAGAGCCCCTTCCCGAGCGTTGAAAGAGCCCCTTCCTAAACGTTGAAAGGCCCCCCCCCCCCCACCCAAAAAAAAAACGCATGAAAAGGCACGTTATAAGGCTGGAAAATGCAGTATGGCAGGTGTTCGAGTCCGTAGTAGCCGCCAGCTCCACACGCGTCGGCGACTCAGAGAAGACTGTATTTCTCCCGCAGGCGCACTGCCACCTAGCGGAGGACGCGGCTAACCGATCAGACTCACCCCCCCCCCCCCCCCACCAGTCAACCGGCGGGTGACGTGCATAAACATAAGGTCAAAATAAAACACCACGAGAAAGAAGACCGTACGGTGCGATTACTGTTTACATCAGCTCGATAAGGCGCTCTGGCTGGCGGCGGGGTCGCTCAGAGCGCCGTGGTGCCTCGAGTGGCGGGCCGGCCACCGGAGCCGCCGGCAGCGGCTGCAGCGGCGGCGGCTGCAGTGGCGGCGGCGGAGGCGGCTGCACCGGCCCGGCATCAGAGGCGGTTGGCGGCGGCGGCCCGGGCAGGGGAGGCCTTGGCAGGGGTGGCCCGGGCAGGGGCACGGTGACAGCAGTGTCCGGGTGGGCGTGGGCGTATCGTTGGCGGAGGTGGCGCCTGTTGCGGGTGAGGACACGGCCGCTGGGCAGGCGGATGAAGTAACGCCGATGCGGGCCGACGTCGGTGATTACGCCGTGACGGTCCCAGGTGCCGGTCGCCGGATCCTGCAAGGCGACTTGCGATCCGATGTGGAGAGCAGGCAGGTCACGGGCGTGCTGGTTGTAGGCCGTCCGGGTGCGTTCCTGGCGTGCGGCAGCGGCGCGCTCGGCATCGTCGGCTGCCCGCTGCCACTGGGGGGCAAACGAGCGCCGGTGGGCGGGTAGCATGTCTCTTGCCGGTGAGTTGAGAAGGATTTGGGCAGGCGACCTGCCGTCGGGGCCAGGCGTGTTTCGGTGCTGCAGTATTCCCCGCGCCCAGCTGTCGCTGTTCATGTGTCCGTCACGCCAGCAGCGGCGGATGAGTTTGGCGGCAAACTTGACGGCGGCTTCGGCTCGGCCGTTGGACTGGGCGTAGTGAGGAGAAGAGGTGCGGTGTAGCACGGCCCAGTTTTTCAGGAAGGCCTGGAAGGCGGCTGAGGTGAACTGGGGACCATTGTCGGACCAGAGGACTTCTGGGGCTCCGGCCAGGCAGAAGATGCCACGGAGTTCCCTGATGAGCGTCGAGGCACTGGCGTGTCGGCCGACCGGGCAGACTGTGAGCCACCCGGAGAAAGGGTCGACCGCCACCAGGAAGTATTGGCCGGCGTGTTGACAGAAGTCGGCGCAGAGGTGTTGGAATGGGCGGCTGGCCTGCTCGTGCGTGCGCAGCGTCTCTTTCGGCAGCGATGGCAGTTCCCTCTGGCAGGGCTGGCAGGCCTTGGTGATGTTCTCGATATCGTTGTTCATGTTGGGCCAGAAGACAATCTGGCGGGCTCGACTCTTCGTCTTTTCTTTTCCCTGATGGCTGGCGTGCAGCTCGGCGAGGACGGCTGCGCGCATCGGGCGGGGAATGACGAGCCGGCAACCACACACGACCAGTCCGTCATCGACAGCGAGGCGGTCGTGGACCGGCCAATATGGCCGCAGGAGCGCGGGAAGGTCGGCCTTCTGGGACGGGAAGCCGTCCATCACGGTCTGAAGAAGGATCTGCGCCTCCTCGTCCCGGTCTGCCGCTCGCCGTACCTCATCCAGCCTGAGGTCGGTGCAGAGTTCGCTCGCCTCGCCTGTGATGATTGCGGCGACGGTTGTGGCCGATCTGTCCTCGGCCAGCTCGTCCTCCTCTGTCGGCGGGTCCACCGGTGACCTTGAGAGGGCGTCGGCTGCCAGATGGTCCGTGCCGCGCTGCCACCGAGCAGTGAATGTCATCACCAGCAGTTTCTGCCGCAGGCGCTGGAGGCGTGGGTTTTCAATCTCATCCAGGTTCTTGGAGTTGAGGATTGGCACCAGAGGGCGGTGGTCGGTCAGCACGTCGAACTCGGGGAGCCCACTGAGGAAGAGGCGGCACTTGTGACACCCCCACGCCACCGTCAGCAGCTCCAGCTCGATGGTGGCGTAACGGCTCTCTGCGTCTCAGGAACCGGGAGCCAGCCTGGACTGTACGCCATGTGCCATCCAGCTGCTTCTGCTGAAGCAGGAACCCGAGCCCCTTCAGACGGCTCGCGTCGGTCGACAGCAGAGTGGGCCGCGTTTGGTCGAAAAAGGCGAGCGTGCGCACCGATGATAGCGCCGCCCGCGCCTTTTCGAACGCCACCTGGTGACAACTGTCCCAACCGAAGGTTCGTTTGGTGCTCAACAGGTGACGCAGCGGTTCCAGGTGCTCCGCAGTCTCCTCTGAGAACGGGGCCACCTGGTTGACGAGGCCGAAGAAGCCGCGGAGTTCGGTCAGCGTCTGAGGTGTTGGGAACGCTGCGATTGCGTTAGTGAGCGTTGGGTCGGGCAGATATCCGTTTCTGCCACGATAAAGCCGGCGAACTTGACTTTCTTCCGCTGGTGTTGCGTCTTCGCCGGGTTTAGCGCCACCCCGCGATCCCGACATCGAGCCAGGAACTCGCGGACCCGGGCGACGTGTGCGGACTTCGTCTTGCTGTAGATGATGACGTCATCAACGACGCGCTGAACACCGTCCATGTCGATGAAGCACTCCTCCATCCGCCTGTTGTAATGTTCGCTGATGGACGAGACGCCGTACGGCGCACGGAGGTACTGATACCTCCCGAAGGGTGTGATGAAGGTCGTCATATGGCGGGAAGACTCATCCAGAGGGCACTGGTGGTAGCCCTTGGCGGCGTCAAAAACGCTAAACCACTGGGCCTCGGATGCCACGATTGACGCGACGCACTCAGCTGGCGTGCTGGACTGGTACAGCTCCCGTTTCACGGACTGGTTGAGCTTGGATAAATCCACGCACAGACGGATGCCACTGGTTTTCTTGGGTGCCACCACGATTGGGGCGCACCAGTCGGTCGGCTCGACCACTGAGGTGATGATGCCGTCCTGCTCCAGCTTGTCCAACTCCTGACGGAGTGGCTCACGGAGGGATAGCGGAATGCGTCGCGGTGCGCGCACCGCGAATGGAGTGGCGTTCTCTCGAAGGTGGATCTTGAAGTTTTCCCCCGGCATCGCCCGGACGACACCGTCCAGCACGTCTGGAAACTCGTTGAGCGGGCTCTCGACCGAGGCTTTATGTCCGGTGGTGGTTGGTGGCGCTGTAGTCTGCCGAACAGTGGCAGGGGGCAGCACATGTGTCGTCGACGCGGCCGGCAGCGACGGCGGCGGCGTCGGCGGTGACGTCGGCGCCAGCTGGCCGCGGCCAGGCTCGGCGGCGGCGGCGGCGGCGGTTATCGCCCGTGGCGGGGCGGCGCGATGATCGAGTGTCGGCTGACATCGGAGACCGCGCGGGGGAGACTCGGGCGCGCGGCGGCGGCGCCGTGCGGGCGGCGGCGTGGCTGGGAGAACCACGGTGGCGATCTGCTGTGGATAGTCGGTCGGTACCAGACGGAGGGCCCGAGCGGTTTTCCATGAGAGCAGGAGGCAGGGCACCCCTGGAATGATGTGCACCGTGACGGAGACTGTGACGTCACCCAGGCGGAGATGAATTGGCAGACTGCCACGAGAACGGGCCGTGTGTCCGTCAACGGCGCGAGGGTGGGTCGTCGGTGGCTGGAGATTGTCGTTCATCTCTCCAATGCGATGGGCGAAGTCCAGACCAGCGACGGACACGTCGGCTCCAGTGTCCGGCAGCGCTTCCATCACCGCTGTCCGCAGCCCAGTCACGGACACTCGAACTGTCGGTGCCGATCCACGGGAGGTCGTTGCCAGGGTAACGGCGGAGGCCGACGACTCGTGGGGTGGGCGAGGGCTGCGACACAATCTGGAGATGTGGCCGTGCCGACCGCAGTTGTAGCATGAACGGTCGGCTGCCGGGCAGCGGGCCGAGCGGCTGTGGCGGTTGCCGCAGTTACGGCAGGCGGCGGGCAGCGCTGGGGCGACGCCCGTCTGCGGTGCACCGGCCCCCGACAGGCGTCGGGGAGGGGTGGGTCTGCGCGACTGAAATCTGACGCCGCGGCTGCTCTGGGCCCGGCGGTGGGCGCCGCCGCGGTTGGGCTGCGTGATACAGGTGGAGATGGCGTCCGCGTTGCCGCCGGTGATGGTTGTGACGTCACGGGCGGCAGCCTCTTCTGAGCGGCAAATCTGGGTGGCCTGTTGCAGCGACAGGAGTTGTACCGCGCACAGACGCTTAATCGTTGCGGGGTCACGCAGACCAACCACAATCCGGTCACGGATGAGAGAGTCTCTGCAGGTATCGCAGAATCCGCAGTCCCTGCTCAAGTCGCGCAAGCGCGTGGCGAAGTCGTCAAATGATTCGCCGTCGAGTTGTTCACACATGTTGAACGTCCGACGCTGGATGACTTCGTTTACCTGGCCGCGGGCGTAGCATTCCAGGTGCATAAGGACAGCGGACAGGTCATTCCGCTGCACCTCTGGCGTATCAAAGTTCGCCACGATCGTCATTGCCTCATCCGAAAGGCAAGTTCGGAGGATCGCCATCTGTAGGGCTGGTGGCTTGCTAGCCAGTCCAGCCAACATGGCGTAATCGTTCCACCGCTGACGCCACAGCCGGTACGAAGCACCGCGGTCACTAGTCACTTCCAGTCGGTGGGGTTTAGCGTCTCTCGCCATCGCAGCGGACGCAACACTCGGCGCCGGTATCGCTACCGGCTGCACGAGTTCGTCGTCGTCACTGGGTAGTTGCACTGAGGCGGGGTCGATCCCCTCGGACCCTGCCGGCTGCGCCATGTTCGAGTCCGTAGTAGCCGCCAGCTCCACACGCGTCGGCGACTCAGAGAAGACTGTATTTCTCCCGCAGGCGCACTGCCACCTAGCGGAGGACTCGGCTAACCGATCAGACTCACACAGCAGGTATGGCATGGGCCATACCAACGTTTAGGAGCTTGAGTTAGCAAACTGCCACATCAACTTTGGAACCAGCGACACGAATTTGGAATCAGCTATACCAACTTGGAATATTTTTTTAAGCTCAAGAGCTGGAACTCTTAAACAAATTGCGCCGCGGAGTGGCGCGAAAATTTTGAGTATTATGCCCTGGGTTGGTTTCTCATCAATGCGTCGCATTGCGTATGGTGCGGACCTCTAAAATTGCTATATGGTGCGTTTAAAAGTGCGGGGAAAGTGCTAAAGTGAACTATTTTACCCAATAATATAGGAAAGTAGCAACATAACACATAAATGCGCCGAGAAACTGACCGATTTTTTTCCTAACCCGCATATAATTGAATTTGTAGTTAGCGCGAAAATTTTGAGTTTTATTCCCTGTACAACTGTATTCTTACTGTTGAAAGGCCCAAGGTCCCTTCAGATCGTCTAGGGGGCCCTCTGACCTTTTCTACGCCCTTCCGACCTGTTCAGGGACTCATCTGGGATCCGCGAAGCGAAAAGACATGATGTGGAGTGGGTGATATATATAATACAAAGAGGGCTTACTCAACAGGAAAAAATAAAATCGGATCTTTCGGGTATATTGTAGCACCCTGACGAAGGGTGTCACAATATACCCGAAAGCTCCGCTTTTAATATTTGTATTGTGGAGTAAGTATGTGGGGTGAGAAGCATTGGAGAAGAAAACCGAATTGATGCACGCCCACAGTTGTATTAATTGCAGTTATCAAAAACCCAGATCAGAACAAATGAATCATGCCCGAGCGAGAGCAGCGGGTACATGATACAACAACCGAATCGACAACTAAATACCCAGGCAGTATGCCGAAGATCAGAAACGTGGACAGCTACATAATGTGTTAATGTAAGTATATGGTGATAAATAGGTTTCGCTAAGTTTGAAGAGCAAAGTAATAATATTTGAGACGAGCGACGAATGAACCAACCGGTTGGCACGAGAGCAGAGCGAGAGTGGGCAGAATGCCACGTTGCCGAGTGTGAAATCGAGTATGTTCTAAATATAAATCTAAGTTACGAATACAGAAACTGATTATAGGAAAATCAGGTACGATGAGTTACAAGAGAAATATGAAGACTGAAAACAAATTGCAGATGAATCTGGTTAACCAATAACATATTAATAATATGGAAGTATACGAATTAATAACGTTCTGGAATGTTCCGGCGACAAATATGACGCGGGAATACTATAACTGCTGAGATGGGTAAAACGCTGCAAAATAAAGATAAGCCGAAGCACCACAAGTCCTTGTTTTAATTTTCATCTGGGATCTCTACGTGCTTTGACCCTTCCGGTCTCACCAGAGACTCCTCTGACCTTCCAAGAAGCCCCCCTTGTGTGGCAAGGGGCCCATTCGGCCTGTTCAGAGGTCCTTCCGACCTGGCCAGGGACTGCACTGGCTGCTTTGTCGCCCTGCCGACATACTCAGGGGCAGGGGCGGCGGATTGCGGGGCGCAGGGTACCCAAAATCCCCCTCAAATGCAAATCCTGGGGAGGGGAAGGGTCATGTTGCCCCCAGATTGAGCAGGCTAAAATCTGGGGGGGGGGGCGGGGCGGGCAAAACTACCCTTTGCCCCCAGGATTTTCGACTGGGGGGAATTTTGAGTACCCTGCCACCGCAATCCCCCGCCCCTGCTCAGGGGTCCCTCCGACCTGCCCAGGGCCCCTCCAGTCTGGCTAGGAACTCATCCGGCATGTTCAGGGGCCTTCCGACCGGCCCAGGGACCCTTTCGGTCTAGCCAGGGGCCCCTCTGACTTGCCCAGGAGCCCCTCGGATCGGCCCAGCGACTCTTCTGGTCGGCCTGCGCTGACTGCTTTGTCGCCCTGCCGACATGCTCAAGGGGCCCTCCGACCTGCCCTGGAGCCCCTCCGTGCTGGCCAGGGGCCACTTCGGCATGTTCAGTGGCCCTTCTTACCCGTCCAGGGGTCCTTTCGGTCTGGTCAGGGGCCCCTCCGATCTGCGCAGGGGCCCTTTTAACTTTCCAGGGGCCCTCTGGTCTCTCCAGGGGCCCTCTGGTCTCTCCAGGGGCCCTCTGGTCTCTCCAGGGGCCCTCTGGTCTCTCCAGGGGCCCTTTAACCTTCTAAGGGGCCCTTCCGACCTAGCAAGGGACTGCGCTGGCTGCTTTGTCGCCTTGCGACATGCTCCGAGGGCCCTCCCACCTGCCCTGGGGCCCCTCCGTGCTGGCTAGAGGCTCATTCGGATGTTCAGGGGCCCTTCTGACCCACCTAGGGGCCCTTTCGGTCTGGTCAGGGCCCCTCTGACCTGCACAGGGGCCCTCTTAACTTCCCAGGGGCCCTCTGGTTTGTCCAGGGGCCCTCCAACCTGCTCAGGGGCCCTTATGACCTGGAAAAGGACTGCGCTGGCCGCTTTGTCGCCCTGTCGACATGCTCAGGGGCCTCTCAACCTGCCCAGGGGCCCCTCTGTGCTGGCTAGGGGCCCATTCGACGTGCTCAGGGGCTCTAACCCGCTCAGGGGCCCTTTCGGTCTGGCCAGGGGCCCCTCTGACATGAACAGGGCTCTTTTGAACGTCCAAGGGGCCCTCTGGTCTTTCAGAGAGGGCCCTAGTGGCCCTAAAGGGCCTCTGAAGTCCTCTTACTCTCTAAAGACCACGCTTCGTGTATTAAAGAGTCTATGATACCGCGCTTCGCGCGGTCTCGTCGGCCCTTTTCGGCGCGCTGCGCGCGCCGAAAAGGGTCCTGGCCTCCAGGGGGGGGGGGGGCCTCCCCTTGGCTACGTGCCTGGTGAGAAGTACAAGAAGAAGTGAAATCAAATATGTCTGTGTAATTTTGCTTCAGTATTACTGCTTACAAATGCATAATTCTCAAGCATTTCAAAGTACACTACTGGTACATACTGGGTTCAAGTGGTATTTTGTCCAAGCATAGCACGACTTAATAATTCCTGATACTGTTTATGTCTGTTTATGCCCCCGCCGCCCTCCCCTTGGCTACGTGCCTGGTGAGAAGTACAAGAAGAAGTGAAATCAAATATGTCTGTGTAATTTTGCTTCAGTATTACTGCTTACAAATGCATAATTCTCAAGCATTTCAAAGTACACTACTGGTACATACTGGGTTCCACCAGTGGTATTTTGTCCAAGCATAGCACGACTTAATATTTCCTGATACTGTTTATGTCTGTTCATGTGATTTGAATTACACTATAACATAATGAATAATCGAGTAAATTGTAAAATGCATCATTCAGTATCTAATGGCATTATATCATTCCCATTTCCACATTTCATGACCTGAGTGACATTGCCTTTCCAGCACCTTCCTGACATGGCTCCGGAGCCTGCAGACGGTCCATCAGCTCTGGTAACCAGTGGCAGCAGTGAAGCTCGGCTGAAAAGGAGCGGCACACACGTGCTGGGTGTCACGGGACAGCTGCAGTTGTTGGGCGCGCGCGACCGGCCGGCGCGGCTGAATAGGAGCGACCTGATCTCTGTCTGTGTGTGTGGCCTGCAGGAAGACGGGGGGGGGGGGAGGCTGGGGCTGGGCTGCCTCCAGATGGATGAGCAGGATTTTGACAGCTCATTGAGTGTGAGGTAGGGGGAGGGGGGCAAACACCTAGCTGCCCCCCCCCCCGTCTCAAAATGTGGCAGCGCCCTTGCATGTGTGTGTGCCCTGTTTTGAGATACGACTGATGCCTGATCTGACCCGACCTCTAGCTTGACCTCTGACTTGACCTCCGGCTTGACCTCTGACCCGACCTCAGACATGACATCTGACCCGACCTCTGACATGCCATCTGATCCGGCCTATGACATGACGTCTGCCCCGACCTCTGACATGACATCTGACCCGACCTATGACCCGACCTGACATGACAGCTGACCTGACCTCACTGTGCGTGACATGCAGGGGGCCACTTGTCATCTGATCTGACCTGACCTGTCTGTGTATGACCTGGAAGGAAACACGGCTGCTATCTGACACCTGGTCCGACCCCTGGCATGACATCTGACCTGCCCTCACTGTGCGTGTCGTGACATGTAGGGGACGCTGTTTGCCATTTGACCTCTGACATGACCCTGTCTGTGAGTGGCTTGCAGGGAGACACGGCTGCCGTCTGACCTCTGATCTGACCTCTGCCTGTGTGACCCAATGGGAGAAATGGCTGCTGTTTGACCTCTCACATGCCTGAACTCTGTGCAGGGGCGTCCCCCCCCCCCCCCCCCCCGGGGCAGATTAGCAGGATTTTAACAGCTCAATGAAAGTGAGGTAGAGAGGGGGAACACCTGCCTGCCCCCCCCCCCCCCTCTCCCCCATCTCACAATATTGTGGCAGCGCCCTTGCATCTGTATCTTGTGTGTGCCCTGCTTGGATACACAACTGCTGCCTGATCTCTGGCCTGATATTTGACCTGACCTCCGGGTTGACCTCTGACCTGACTTCTGACCCGACCTCTGACATAACATCTGACCCGACCTCTGACATAACATCTGACCCGACCTCTGACATGACATCTGACCCGACCTCTGCAATGACATCTGACCCGACCTCTGCCATGACATCTGACCCGAGCTCTGACCCGACCTCTGCATGCCGTCTAACCTAACCTCACTCTGTGCGTGACCTGCAGGGGGACGCTGTTTGACATCTGACCTGACCTCTGTCTGTGTGTGACCTGGTATGAGACGCGACTGCTGTCTGACCGCCGCGCTGGTGTGACCTCTGGCATGACATCTGACCTGACCTCACTCTGTGTGTGACATACAAGGGGACGCTTTTTGCCATCTGACCTCTGACCTGACCTCTGTCTGTGTGTGACCTGGTAGGAGACGCGACTGCTGTCTGACCGCCGCGCTGGTGTGACCTCTGGCATGACATCTGACCTGACCTCACTGTGTGTGACATACAAGGGGACGCTTTTTGCCATCTGACCTCTGACTAACCTCTGTCTGTGAGTGGCTTGCAGGGAGACAGCTGCCATCTGACTTGATCTGACCTGTGTCTGTGTGACCCAAGGGGAGAAATGGCTGCTGTTTGACCTGACATGCCTGAACTCTGTGCAGGGGCGTCGCCCACCGGGGGGGGGGGGGGGGGGGGGTTGCCCCCAAATTAGTAGGATTTTAACAGCCCAATGAAAGTGAGGTAGAGAGGGAGGACACCTGCCCCCCCCCCCCCCCCGTCTCAAAATATTGTGGCAGCGCCCTTGCATCTGTATCTTGTGTGCCCTGCTTGGAGACAGCTGCTGCATGATCTCTGGCCTGATATTTGTCCTGACCTCCGGGTTGACCTCTGACCTGACTTTTGACCCGACCTCTGACATAACATCTGACCCGACCTCTAACATGACATCTGACCTGACCTCACTCTGTGCGTGACCTGCAGGGGGACGCTGTTGGACATCTGGCCTGACCTCTGTCTGTGCGTGACCTGGTAGGAGACGCGACTGCTGTCTGACCGCTGGTCCGACCTCTGGCATGGCATCTGACCCAACCTCTGGCATGACATCTGATCCGGCCTCTGACATGACATCTGATCCGACCTCTGACATGACATCTGACCTGACCTCACTCTGTGCGTGACCTGGTAGGAGACGCGACTGCTGTCTGACCGCTGGTCCGACCTCTGGCATGGCATCTGACCCGACCTCTGGCATGGCATCTGACCCGACCTCTGGCATGACATCTGATCCGGCCTCTGACATGACATCTGATCCAACCTCTGACATGACATCTGACCTGACCTCACTCTGTGCGTGACCTGCAGGGGGACGGTGTTTGACATCTGACATGACCTCTGTCTGTTACCTGGTAGGAGACGCGACTGCTGTCTGACCGCTGGTCTGACCTCTGGCATGACATCTGACCTGTCCTGTGTCTGTATGTCTCTATATGACCTGCAGGCATACACGGTTACTGTCTGACTTCTGACCTGACCTCGGTATGTGGCTGTAGTTAGGCACAACTTCTGACCTCTGACTTATATCGCACAGTTGATATTAACATGGAGTACTTGTTCGTTTGTTGTACATTTCTAAGGTGCGGAGGAAAGGTGAAATGGTGACATCATTTGCTGTGGAGAATGGAATTGGTCATGTTTGGTATTGTTATTGTTACGTTGCTATTGCTTTTACTAAAATATAAAATGTATGAATGGCTCATCCGTTGACTTTGTTGTTTCATAATACAGCCAGAACAAGTAAGCATGGTTTTTCTCGGTGTTTAAACCAGGACTTAGTGACTGCGCCTCTGGTCTAGTTCTAAGACCGCTGTAGCTGAGTTGTGACGCTGATATGTGATGTCCTACTAGACAGTCAGTCAATCGAACAGGACGTTGACGCTACATGTGGTAGTACTAAAAATGATAAAAGAGAAGAAACGATTCATGAAACCATTTATTCAGAAAACCACTCATGTTTGATTGTAAGCATTATTTAATGAAGCTTGTAACTTAAATCAACGGTAAAGGCGTAAAGGCTGCGTAAAACCGTGTATTCATCGTAACAATCATTTTGAACGATGAACAAAGACTCGCCCGGCTGTCGTGACATTCCTGGCTGGGCGAGTCGCCGCCGCTACCACCGATGTTCCATTACAGCTTCTCAGTACGCCCTCCCGCCAACGAGTTGCGGAACAACCGCGCAGACAACACAACAAGGAAGCCTGAAGGCAGTGAATACTGAACACAATATAAGATTGGCACTGTTCTGTGACACAAAATAGCAACCCACCACAATGAAGAATGAAGACAGAAATCTCCCACAAAAACACAGTAACATTGTTCTTTGCTACTGGTGTCTTAAACGAGGAAAGTACACCATTGTTGAAATATTGCTTTCCCATTTTCACAAAAAGGGAAAAAATATCACCAGAAATGGGGAAAATCGACCCCTCCCATTCCAATGCCAATTATATTAAATTATATATTGAAGATGTCCATTTTTTTTAATATTCACTTCATGTAAGTGCAATAAAATTATTGCAAATGCAAATAAATCTGCAAAATAATTGCAAATAAATATATTGCAATAAAAAGACCATAGGGCATAGACACATGCTGTTGAAATGCATCTAAATCAGCGTTACCAGCTTTACAGCTTTCCATAAACTTGCACTCTTCTTCTTAGTTAGTCATCCAAGAGTCATCTTTCCTCACTGCTTATATTTTTTTCTTTACAATCACAGCTCTATGATACCAGTAACACTGCAGCCAAGGCCATTGCAGCCATCACCCACAACTTGTGCAATATGTACCTACATGTTGCATGTTTCCTACAAGAGTGAAAAGGTAATAACAAAACTGTATTGTGCATACGTTAGACCACATTTGGAGTATTGTGTACAAGCCTGGTCTCCAACATATGAGAAAGATTGCTGGTTGTTAGAGAGTTCAAAAAAGGGCAACAAAAATGGTTAATTGTCTTGGTAGTTTACCTTATGAAGATAGATTAAAGAAATTGGGTATGTTTTCACTTAGATATAGAAGGCTAAGAGGAGATCTAATTGAAGTCTTCAAATTTGTAAATAGTCAGCATTCTGGATATTTAAAGGGTATGTTTGAGTTCAATAGGGAAAATCGAGGTAGAGGTCATCAGCATAAACTCATTATGAAACAAAGTAGGACTAGGCTACGACAGTCATTTTTCAGTAGAAGGGTTGTAGGACATTGGAATATGCTACCAGGGGATGTCGCTGATGCAGTGACACTTGCTTCCTTCAAAATTAGATTAGATAAATACTTTACAGAGAAGGGATTAGTTCATAAATACTCGTGGGATTAGCCTTCTTTTATGCAGGTAGAGTAAGGTGATTTGAAGGGGCGAGACTGGTGGAGGGGAAGGGGGGGGGTGGGGTGGGGTGCAACCTCGGATGGGCCCAAGAGGCTCTTTGTTGCACTTTTCTTTTATGTCTTTGTCTTTTATTTATGTTTATGTATTGAATAAGTGGTGGAGTAGTGTGATTGTATGCCATTTTGTACTGGCAATATGTATTGTCAATATAAGCAGACTTTGATTCAACATTTTGAATGATTCAATCACAATTCATTTCATCTTTGGGACCTGAATTATTAAATCACCATTTGATTCATGGATTTTTTTTACAATCGTTTTTTCAGATTCAAAGAATAAAAAAATATGTTAATTGATTCACATTTGCTTCAACATTTAAATATATATGACATTTAAATTATATCAACATATAAATATATACATGACTGAGGGAGAGAATCTTGCTAAGGAGCTCAGTATCGTTTGGATCAGTGAGGCCATGTGGCCTTTTAAATTCTCCATGTTTATAAGTATAAGTAAGTATAAGTATTAAATATATATGTTGAATTTGTCAAATCAATAAAAATGGAAACATACCTACATGTGTGTGGTCATTAAACCATTGTTACAGCAAAAATATCAGATTGGCCATTATTGTCTTATATTGACAATTTATATTGAAAATGACTTACATCTACATTGCCAATTTAGGTATGTGTAAATCCATTAACATAAATCACACATGTTCCTCACTTAACTTATTTGCCTTTTAAAGTTAAAAACACTAATCACTTTTTAGCTGGTACCATGGACGCAGGCTAACACCATTGGTAGCTGTTGGTAGGGTGAACTGCTGTAACCTCGGACACATCATAACCTTGGACTTTTTATGCCATCAGAATGTTAACAATACAGACACACTGTGCGCCAGTAGCCCCTATACTCTGATAGCATGACAAGCCTGAGGTAAGACATGTCTGAAGATTGGGCTTTTACCATACCTACAGTGTTATAGGTACCAACTTGCAGTAAATATCCGGTAGCTAATTCCCATTCTCATAAAAGTATAATTAAATTGTGTTCACACAATTGATATTTTTAACATAAAGGTAGGTGTAGCATGTATTGATGTCTTACTTATTCTAAATTGAAATAAGTATTAACTGCGCATAGGTGGTAGGTACCTACCTAGTACCTACCACAACAATAAGAAACATGGAATTAAATTGAATTACAGGCTCCTAGAATTGCTTTGGAGCTGGTGTGTGGAGTGGAAAACTGACTAAAATAAGTATAAAGAGTGGAAAATTAAACCAAAAAGCATATGTACCAGGCTTTATCACCCAATTACCTGCTCACCAAAATTAGTTATTACCTATGACAATTTGTACCTGTCTTTTTGTCCACAGGCTGTCCCTATTATTACATCCATAAATCAGTATCAGGTTTCCAATTATCCAATAAATTTTAAAATAAGGAGTGGGAAATTCACAGTAAAACTCAGGAAAAAGAGTGGAAAAATAGTATCCATAGGTTGTCATTTTCCACCAAAATTTCCCAATGCTAGGACACTGAATTACAATTTATCTAAATCGGCCTTTTTAGTTTTCAATAAACTTACACAGCTTTCTGTAGTCAAAGAGGTCAATATCTCACTTTAGTATTTACCAAATCATTACTTTTGATACAACAGGAGCTATACGATCCCAGATAAACCGCAACCACCAGCACCAACCCCAAACCCAAGGTGATATATCCCCAAACCCAAGGCGATATGTATAACCCAAACCCAAACCCACGCAAGCGCACGTATTGGCGGAACGTATTTTATCTACCGTGGCCTGGGCGAAACGATCGGCCTGTATTTTGTCTTAGGTGCGTCGCTCACGTAGCAATTTGTTACCTCTGATTATCTTCACCGTAGTGGGGATCGTTTTTTCGATATCGAAACGAAAAATAAGTAAAAACAATATAAGAGAAAATTCAACTAAAGGGGCTCCAGATGTAAATTTCGTTGTATCCAACCATCACAACAATAGCTACTTATCGTAGGAAAAATAATTTTGACAGATCAAAACAGTAGGCACACTCCCTTTAAAGGAAATAGTTCACCTTGGAAAACTTTTACCCAACACGATTTGATTATATTGTTTAATACAATTTCTTTTTATATTGTCAAAAAGGCCTTATATCGCGCCGATTCAGGACAGAAGGCCGTACATTTTCATTGTTCATCAAAACTATATGCATACTCTCTGAGTCAGAGTCCTGACGTCACGCGAATGTAAAAAATGTTTCAGCCAATCAGATTCGAAAGTAGTCGCGTAAAGATAGACTCGCATTGGAGATGTGCCAACCGGCGGCCGGCGTTCGCTAGCTAGCACCAGCTGCAAGCTGATTGGCTGATGGTATAGCCTCTGCCCGGGCTAGAACCAGTACAACATTCTTTCGCCAGCACCGCATTCCTTCGCCAAAAACTCAAATATATTCGGCTGGAGAGTCTTTTCAGTCAAGACAACTTGCAGATAGGAGTTTCCCAACACGGGCTACAAAACTGCTATCTCAGTTTAAAACTAATGTAGAAGGTGAACTATTTCCTTTAATCCAATGGGAGTTTCGGCACGAGCAAAAAAGATAAGGTCCATAAAAGCGGAGGAGCCCCCAGAGTGGTTGCACGTGAGATTGCTTGGTCACGTGATTTCTTCATATGGTGCAACCTTATTTATACAGACCTTGTATAGGCATGACACCTCCCGAACGGCCATCCCAAGGCCCTATAAGAAGGTAGATTCATCCGGCGATCTGACCGAATCCGACTCAGGGTTAGTGACGTCATCTGGAGGTAGAATCCCTTACCCCTATACAAATCAATAATAACTTGCAATTTTTGAAAGACTATATAGATAATTCTACCAAACCGATTTACAAAAACATACGCTTTAAAAAATACCGACTAAAGGTCTCTAACTTATCTAAATGCATTTTGCTCCTAAGTCACTCCTATTTTGACAGCGAAGGGGCAAAGATCTAACGTCTTCGCTAATGTTAAAAGGCCATATGTAAGCCGCGCCACAAATGTAGGTGCGCCAAAAAGTTTCGAATACATGACGTCACGGTCTAGGAAGAAAAACTTATCTCACAATTTTGCGGTATTGATATACGTGGTTCTTAATTTGCAGGGCAAAAAGCAAATTGAGCCTATGGCGGCTGAAGGGATGACAACCCTCTGGGCCACCCATTGAAGCCTCGGATTTTGTTTGCACCGGTGCATAAATATCGTCTTTGCGTTAGGTAGGTACCATATATGTTGCCTATATAATGTAGGCATAATGAATAGAGTGAAGCATTTTCTCAATTCCAAGCATTTGATGTTACTATACAACTCCCTCTTTCTGTCTCATATTAATTATTGCTGTTTTCTGTATAGTAATACATACTCCTCTTATATAAACGGAATAGAAAAATTGCAGAAACGTGTTGTGAGAATAGTAGATGGACAACCTAGACTAGCGCACACTGCCCCAATTTTCACAAAACTCAAGATTCTTTGACTTAAAGACATTGGCAACCAGCAAATGTTGTTGCTATTGCACAGAAAACTTAAAGCTAACTTACCAAATTTAATTGACCAACTCTTTGTTGTAGCACAACCTAGTAGAATTACTCGAACTATAAAAAAAAAATTGAGGAAACATTTACTTATAAAGTATATAAAACACAGACTACTTCTTGGGCTGGACAGAGACTGTGGAACAGAGTTATGGGACCTATGTTTCCAATGGTACAGGCAGTTCCTTCTTCAAAATACACAATTAAAAAGGTATCCAAGGATTACTTTCTTAGTCAGTACTAAGAAAACTGGTATCATTATTCATATTTGTATTATACAGTGGTGACATGCATTTGACTGCATGATTTGAGGATTGCAATATAATTAGTAAAGTAACAGTAAGCTAGACAAATGTATATGTCTCATCATATAACCTTTCACTATTAAAAAATAAATTGCATATACTATAAAGTATGAAATGCATTTAGATACCTAGTATCTATTGGTTAATACAAAAATATATGTTTTCTATGTCTAACCACCCTCCTGGGACTGGCTTCTTTGGGCTGCCCAACAACAAGCTTTGCTTAGTTGGGCAGCCTGTTTGGAGCTCAGTCCATGACCAAGCCAAATTTTTTGACCAGCTAGGATTGCAAACCCTTTGTATGACTGATCCCTTTCCTAATACTAACACCTTGTATGGAAGTGTGAATGAATAACTGGTCCTGGGAAGTAGGGGGCAGTCATTAACTGAATTCAGTTATGACTACTTTGCCATCTCTTATAATACTCTGTACAAACTAACTGCATGCTTTTTCTCCCTCTGTTTTGGCTTATTTATGTTTCTTTCCATCTCTTAGCTGGGAGTGCTCAGTCAGTGCTGTGACTTGTTATATTCTGTTTTCTGGTGTTAACGTAAGGTTCTGTGTGTCGTTGGGATAGAGGGAGGGGGCACTCCTGGTCACCTGTTATTGGGTGGCGACATATAAAAAAAAATATAAAAAATATTACAGGGTCATAGGATTGCTTTGGAGCTTGTGTGTGGAGTGGAAAATTATTACTAGAAATATGCATCAAGAGTGGAAAATTCAACCAAAAAACATATGTATTTCAAGTATTTGGCTTTATACATGCCCAATTACCCCCTCACCGGGATTAGGTAATTATTACCTAGGCCAATTCTTATGTGTCTTTCTGAACACAGGCTGTCCCTCTCATTACATCCATAAATCATTATCAGAGTTCAAATTAGTATCCAATACATTTTAAAATAAGGAGTGGAAAATTCACAGGAAAACTTATTATCCATATAGTATAATAGTAAGTAATGGTATCCATAGGTGGACATTTTCCACCCAAATTTCCCAATGTCAGGACACTGTAATATAACTTGATAATTTGTATGTCCAAACTTATCCTGGTTATCAAGCTTTCATTGCATTGATTGAAGAGTGTTCATTTATCAACGACTGAGGGAGAGGATCTCACTAAGGAGCTTGGTATGTTCGGATCTGTGAGGCCAAGTGGCCTTTCTAAATTCCTCACTTTATAAGTATAAGTAAGTAATTAAGTGTTCATTACTTACAATATTCACCTTTTCCTACAAAAATGGTGTTATTACTTCAACTTGAAATTGACGGACAAGATCAAATATATTGTACATTTATCACATTTTGCATATAAACATTCCTACCCAAAAATGTTGAAGTTGATGAGCGTTCCACGCTTATATTGGTCGGTACCTACTCTGCAAGTACTCTGACTCAGTAGATTAGCCATAGGTAACAAATTCACTGTCTGAGCTAAAATTAGCCTGCTGACGCATTGCTATTTATCATGAAGGTATATAATGTTTCCTGCACTCTATCTTTTGTGAATATGTACCAAACTTCTATGAACAATCAAAAGGCATTTGCAAAAAAGTTCATTGAAATTGGCAGTTAAGTTTGGCCCCAGACAGTGGCCTATTTAAATCTCTAAATTCTTTTGGCCTCTAAATTCTGCCAGCTAACAGGAATTGCACGATCGGGTGGTGAGGTCAGAACCTGCACAAGCTCTGCTTAGTGCGGGTCCTGACCCCCGGAAATCCATCCATACAAAACATTCAGACTAATTTTTTTTTTAATATTGTTCTCACCCTTACCTTACCTTACCTTCATGGTAATTGGGATAGAAAAGGCCACTTGGCCTGGGGATCCCGTTCTCATTGAGCTTGTGACGGGGTAGTTACAGGCTGGGCTATTAAGGAAATGGAATGTGAACATGGTGTCGCCCCAGTGTTTGTCCAGTCTGGCCTTGAACTGGTTGACTGATGCAGCCGATACCACCGCAGCTGGGAGCGAGTTACAGTCATTGACGATCCTGTTGCTGAAGGCATTTCTGCAAACAAGCTTCCTGGCTCTGGGTTTCATCATGCTTTCATTGATGACCCCTCGTTTTCTCAGACTTGTTTCGCGTCAGAAACGCCTCCGATGGCACTGCCATACCTCCGTGGATCAGCAGTTGGTACACAGTAACCATGTCTCCCCGGCGTCGACGGTAGTATAAGGAAGGCATCCCGAGACAGTGGAGTCTTTATGGATATGGTAGGTGCCTGACTGACTTGACCATTTGCGTCGCAAGTCGCTGCACTCACTCCAGTCTCTTCTGGTCAACCATAACAAACGGTCCCTAGATGGTGTTGTCATACCCAAGAAGAGGTCTGACCATAGTCCTGAAGAGAAGCGGCAGTGTGAACTTGTCGATATTCACGAAGGGGCGTCTCACGACCGCCAAGATCTGAGATGCCTTTGAGATCGCCACTGCTGTCTGTTTATGGAAGTTCAGATGGTTATCTATGATGATCCCCAGATCCTTCTCCTCCGCCGTATCCTCAATCGGGGTGTCATTTAGGATGTATGTGAGCTCCGGGTTACGATGACCAATATGCATCACCTTGCCTTATGTGACGTTGAATGGAAGCAACCACTTCTGCGACCATTGGACCAGCGCATCGATGTCGGCTTGGAGTCCATCGTCGCTCCCGCTACCCAGTACACGTCGGTATAGCTTGGTATCATCAGCGAATAGCTTTACACAGCTAGACACCTCCAAGGGCATGTCGTTCACGAAGATCGTGAACAGCACAGGTCCGAGAACCGACCCCTGTGGGATGCCACTTGAGACTGGCGCCCAGCCAGACCTGGATCCTTGGACCACGACCCTCTGTCGGCGATCGAGCAGGAAGGCCGTGATCCAGTCCAAGAGTCTGCCCCTGACACCGTATGCATACAGCTTTTGGATCAGCCGTCAATGTGGAACCGAGTCAAACGCTTTGGCAAAATCGAGGAAGGCCACATCTACAGGGTCCCCATATCCTCCATGGCAGCGCTCCATTCCTCGATCGCCTCCATCAGTTGTGTGGTGCATGATCTCCCCGGGAGAAACCCGTGCTGGGCGCTGTGGAGCATGCCGTTTGCCGACAGGTGTTGCAGGAGATTATCTCGGATGATTGAATAGAGTACTTTAACTGGGATGGCTGTGAGGCTGACTGGATGGTAGCTCGCAGGCTTCTGGCGGTCTCCTTTCTTGCATATTGGGATGACCTCCCATGACTTTCACTCGGAGGGAAGTCTTCCCGAGTCGAGAGACTTCCGGAACAGCATGCTCAGTGGAACGCACAGGGCTCGCGCCGACTCGTGGAGAACACGAGGGTGGATGGCGTCGGGTCCCGGGGAACTGTTTGGCTTTAGGGATGCCAGTTTGGCGTCGACCTTCTGAGGGAAACATCAACATCATCAAGAGGAGGTCCTTCCCAGGTGCTTTGCATGGTCGGTACTGGATCATCACCTTCCTGTGTGAAGATGCTGCCGTAGAATCTGCTCAGAACGTCCGCCTTTTATTGGTTGGTAGTGGTGAGCGTGCCATGCCCATCAAGCAGGTCTTCGACTCGGCTCCTGGTTCGAAGCCTAGAGCTGGCATGTCTCCAGAAGGCTTTGGGATTCTGTTTCAAGCCGTCGACCAGTTTGCACTCGTAGTTTTATCTGAGTTTTATCGTTAGCCCCCTCAATTCATTTCTACATCTTGCAAACCGGGCGTGGTCAAGAGGGTCGAGTGTGCTGCAGTAAACACTCCATAGAGTCTTCTTCCTCTTTCTCAGTTGCATAGCTCTGCGATTCATGTACATGTTCTTCTTGTGGTGCATACTTCTTTTCTTGGAGCTTTCTTCCACAGCCTTGGAGATGATGGATTTGAAGGTGGTGTACGCCTCATCCAGATCCATGTTGCTCAGCTGAGTCCAGCTGTACAACCCCAGGGTAGCCAAGAGATCTTTGTAGTCGGTGACTGTACGCTGAGAGTGAAGTGCTCATATCTGAGTAGCATGTGAGGGTGAACCTGAGGACTACATGGTCACCTTTGCCCAATGCAGGCTGGTACTCAATGTTTTTCACCATGCCCTCCTCATTACTGAAAATGAGGTCCAGCACACCAGGTGGCTCACCCAATCGGTATCGAGTTGGGTGTCTGATGTGCTGATAGAGCAGGCAATCGTGAACTATATCAATAAATGAATGTGAGACGTGAGTAGCTGGAGCTGATGAGGTCTCTGTCTCCCAGTCAATATGCAGAAGGTTGAAGTCACCCACAATTATAAGGTGACAGAAGGTCATTGAGCTGACCTGCTTGAAGAGATCTTTAAGGTGCTGTATACTTGCTTCCATGTCACTTGATGGGCTACAGTATACAGATCCTATCAGCAGGCAGTCACTTCCAGTCAAAGAAAGTCTCGCCCAAATATGCTTTACAGATGAGGAGACCAGGGAGGCTTCAGATACCTTGAGATGTTCAGATGTATAAACACATACACCTCTTATGCTGATGGACCCCAGATTGGGGGAGGATGGTACAAAGTTGGTTTACCGAGCATAATCAGGGATATTTGGCTGTGGTGGGGCTATGGGGAGCTTTTGGGCTTTAGGAATAACTTCAGTGACAAGAATAAGGTCAGGTTCATCATTGCAGGTAAGCAGACACACATCACGCTTGCTAACAAACTGGTCAGCATTAGTATACAAAACTAAAATAATTTTGTTACTGACATGGGGAGATGGGTGACCTAGTCACAGGTCTCGGGCAGGGATGCCTGATTTGGACTGTGTCGTGTGTGATAGTCCTTCAGAAGCAGAGTGTCTTCCACTGTCCTCACCCTGTGCGTTGGCTGCATCCAGTATTTTGGTGGCCCCGCCAGCCTCTGTAGCTCCTGGGCGACCACGGAGTGTGGGTCCCTCGTTGGTATAAACGGTCACACACCTCTTGTCAGCTAGAGCTGTGATGGGAGCTGGTGTCAGAGCATGCTGGTCATTGATACCTTCTCTGTGTGTGGTGGGAGTAGAAGTGGGGCCAGTTCACTCAGTTCCAGCTGGTGTGGCCAGATTAATAATCTTTCCGCCTTTGATCATCAGGTTTCCCTCCCTAGATCTGCGACGAGCAGCCAGATCTTCCCTGAGTTTTCGGTTGACCTCCCTTTCCTTTTGTGTCAGGTCGAGGGTGATGTAGATGTTGGAGTGCTGGTCGGAGTGGCGCAGTCGGGGGCCACTCCTCAGTATGTCATATTTGCAGGAAGGGTTGTCCAGTGTAACTATCAGAAGTCTGGGCTTGTCTTGAAGTTGCTTTCCTACTCTGAAAGACTTTGTTGCTGTGACACGTATTTTCATCTCACTTTGGACCATAGCTGCGAACACTGCCAAGTCCCTCTCGGACCTCAGTAACAGTGCTCCCTGGTCCCTGCCTGTTCAGGGAGGTTATGCACTACAATGTTTGCTTTCCTCCTCTCCGTGTCAAGGTGGTCATCAAGAACTTTCGATAGGTCAGTTGTGGCTTTGCTGTCCCCAGTCTGGTTGGCTTTGGGAAGCTGGCTAACTGTGTTTTCACCACTTTGGCAACCTCAGAACAGGTACCCTTCACTGCATCTGCGTATGATGATTTGTGTTGCTGAGCCGAGAGTTCTAGTACCTTGGACTGGTTTGCTACCTGCTCCTCGAGGGTCCTCAACTCATTAAAGGAAGTGTTTTCCCCATGAATTTTCAACTATCAATCAATCAATCAATCAATCACAAATCAAATCAATCAATAAACATTTTAGAAAGCTGTGTTGCATTCAGCAGTTTAACTTGGCCCTCTACGGCGACATATTTAGTGTATGCAATTTGTTGAGAAGTTATTCAACATTGAACATTGAGATTCAACATTGAGATTGAAAGAAAAGTGACTGATGTCACACTTCCAATAGTGAAGGGAAAATACAGATCATGAACTCCAAAAGGTGTATAGGTATGTTGTATTTCCCCCCCAAAAAAACCATTGTATTTCCCCCCAAACAATTCTTTAAATAGACAAAGTTGTGATTTCATTTTTAAATTGAGACTCAATCAGTTTAATACCATACTGGTTGCATGAGATAATACAGAAAAATAGATAAAAAGGTGAATATTTCCCTTTATTATTATGTGTGCCTTGTGTTTTCCTTTCCAACCAAGGTCTCTTCTCTGGTCAGTATTAGGATGAGTTGTGCAAAGAGGTTGGGATTGGGATGAGGTGTCATTTGCATTTTGTTACTGAACCTTTAATGAAATCATGATTTAATTTTTCCTTTGATAGATGAGGCCATTCGGTTATTATTCACCCAGGTTTGTCTGGTGTCTCAGATTCTGTGGGTAGGCGGGATCTGGTTCCTCATATTATGAGGGTAGGCAGGATCTGGTGTCTCAGATTATGTGGGTAGGAAGGATCTGGTGTCTCAGATTCTGAGGGTAGGCAGGATCTGGTGTCTCAGATTATGTGGGTAGGCAGGATCTGGTTCCTCAGCTTATGTAGGTAGGCAGGATCTGGTACCTCAGATTATGTGGGTAGGCAGGAAGTATTAAGTACTCAAATATGGCAATGCTAGTTTAGGTAGGCTGGTAGGTAGGTACTTATTTTTGGGTTTATTTCCCCAAAGCATAGTTGGATATCTTAGTAAATTTTACTTCAGGTTAACCATGGCTTGATTCTTGATTTTTTATATTCTGTTTTGTGGTGCTGCTTCCAAATATGATATCTCTTTGCAGCACTAAGAGCCAATATGGTGTAACCTTTGGCCCACTTTCGCACAGTCCACACACTTAAGGAATAGTGGGAAATCTGTTTTTTAGCCAAACTTTCCAAGTGAGTTCCAACCCTAACCAAATCTTAACAAATGTAACTTAGTCTAACCCAATGAAATGATCAAACCCATCCTAACCTAATATTACCTAACCTTAATTTAAGATTTATTTGTGCCACAACTGGGTGTCAGTTTTGAATAATCACATATGAAAACCTGAAGAATGTGCAAAATGTATTTGTGTAGCTGGTGTCTAAGCTAAAATAAAAACAGTGATCATTTAGTGATTCAGTGATGCCAAGCCTACCCAAGTTGGAGTAGTCATATTTTGTTTTGCTTCAATGGCATGCACATTTCTTCCATTGGATAAATGCCTCCATATGATTATTTTTCTCATTGTGGTTGCTGCTACCAACTACAGGCCACTGCTGTCAGAAATGTATACCAAACACTGAAGGGAGTTATCAGTCGATCTGGTTGGTGGTCGAAAGGTTGTTGCCAGGCAGTGCTCTATCAACTGAACTGTGTGAGATACGGTTATGCTATAATGTATACAAATATGTTGAACTGCATGGATGTTTTGTTTTTATATAGTCTACATAGGGAAATGTGTACGTGTAGACTATAACAGATCCTTTGGGAATGGGGTATGGATGAGAATAGCTTTTATTATAAAGTTATACTTCTGAGGTATGTATACATATAGTATATAAAGTATGCAATTATGTGATATGTATGCAAAGTGTTTTGGCTCATTTCTTCAGGAGAGATGGTTGCTTTGTTCGATATTTTAGTGTAATTATATTGCTTTACATATTTTCAGGTCCTTTACTGGTACACTGATCTGATCAAAAATGCCAAAGAAGAAGACAGGTCAGAGGAAGAAGGCTGAAAAGCAGAAAGAGCGTCAAAAGCAGATTAGTGCTAACAAAGCCAATAGGAGTCTCATTGATCAACCATGCAATGGTGTCATGGAATGTGACAAGTGCCAAAAGTAAGTTAACTAATTAACATATCTTCTATGGAATGCAGTATGGTTTCCCTGTTTCAGTTCCTTTAGCACTGTATTGGGATGCTTCATGTTTTTTTTAAAGATAGAGTTTAACCTCTGAGTTAACCCTTGTTAGCACATCATTCATGATATGTAAATTATCCGTTTTTTTCAGACTCTCATTTTGCACATTTTATGTATTTTTCTGACAACTTATGAAAATTACTGCTTAAAGTAAAGTGTCTGGTGAAAAAACTGGGTAAGTATAAGTTTGTACCTATTATGGGTCATGTTATCAATGGAGAGCATTCCTTATTGTGCATTCGTCATACAGCCTTCTACAATCTACACCTTGCACCCTGCACCGTTACCCCCCCCCCCCCCCCCCCCCCCCGACACACCACGGCGGTACGCAGCCGTGAGCCCGACATGACACGGTGTCACCTCCCCCTCCCCACCTCCCTCTCCTGCCACGGGGCTGTGACGGCGTGACACGAGACGTGTCACGGTCGGCAGGTGTTCGCCGTGACTGCAGCACGTGCCGCACTCGGCGTAGCGTGCCCCTGATCTCTAGAAAATCGGACACGCGCCGAGCTCAGACGTAAGTGGAGTGGGATAGGGAACAGGCCGGCAAATGACATGGTGAAGGAGGTCACCTTTGGGGTCACACATGAATAATGTTGTTATAACCGGAAGTGAAAATGATAGTTAATGATATAGGGTAGGGTGGGGCAAGACGCCCTGTCGGGGTCAAACGCACCTTCCAAAGTTCTCGGAATCTAAATTGTTTGTGGGGGGGCTGTTATGCTCTACAAAACATGCAACATATGGTCAGTTAAATCATACAAGGCGACACAATTTCTGCGTCGCTTTCCAGAGATATAAGTAAACATTTGTTTTTGGAGCGTTTAAAAAAAAATCAGTACTAAAATTAAGCTGGAACATTCTTTCTCTTAAGGGGAGTGTGCCTACTGTTTTGGAATGTCAAACATATTTTTTGCATGCGGTAAGTAGCTATTGGTTTAATTGTTGGATACGATGAAATTCATATCTGGAGCCCCTTTATTGAATTCTCACTTTGATTGGTTGTTGCTTATTTTGTGTTTGTTTCGATATCTATAAAACGATCGCCACTATAGTATGCTATGTAAAACGGCGCACATAAGCCAATACAATTACGGTCACATCATGCAAGATAGAGAGACAATTTTTGCACAGCATGTTCTTGCCGCTGTGAACTTTATTATGTGCAATTTGCGTAGCTCTAAATTGATGTCTTCGTCGAAAATGGCTATCAAGCGTTGCGATTTGGGGGACATACGGTACTGTTCAGCTGCTGTATCAGCGCACGAGCTGTTTTGTCGAATTGCTATTGGCCGGCGCTAACGATATGCTAGCAGTTTAACCCTCGCCCCGCTCGGGTCTCCAGCCGAACGCGCCCCGCTGTGGGGGGGGGGGGGGAGGGGTAAATTTTACCCCTCGCATCTTTCGAACCAATGATCGCAGCGAGACGCAAAAGGCGGTGATCGTAAGCTCTTAAGGAGACGAATCTAATGCATACCCGATGTAACAAAAAAAATAAGGTCACATGTCAGGCCACGATCAGGTAAAATGTCCAAATTGAAGTATTTTAGTTTTTGGGCCATACTTTCCATGCAAAGCCTTAGATTGCGACTATTGTCGCACAAGGTGCTCTCAAGTATATAATGCATCTCCCGTATAAGCCAAAGTGAAATTGTAAGCAAAGGGCAAGGTTTTCATCAGGTCACAAAAGTCACTATTGGCAAGAGGTCTACGAAAGCCCATGTATGGCCATCAGGTCAAGGTCATGTCACACCAAGTTCAAATTTGAACTTGAATAATATAAATAAATAAAACATGTTTCTAGACCAGTTTTGTCTCAGAAATACAGCGATGGCATTTATTTGTCTGTATCCGGTCACTAAAAGACAACAAACGTAACTTAAAAAAATTAGTTACTTATACTTGGGAGCCATAAGTAGTCAAAAATAAAGATATTGTTTTGAAATTTGGTTTGGGTATCGTCCATGCTTGGTTATCTAACATATATCCCGTTTTTTCATATCTTCAAAACAGATTTTGTGGAAATTTTCAACAACAAAAAAACACGTTTTTTGGGGGGGATGAAAACTCCGAAATTGCGAAAATCCGAGATAGCCATTTTGAAGAGAATGTAATTTCATTTCTTTTCACGTTTTTCATTTGCAAATTGCATCAAAACTCTATTTTCTACGATTTCCCAAACATTTATCGTTTTTCCACCAGAAATGGCATGGCATGACGTCATTAAAACGTCATTATCTCCCAAAGTAATACCTCAATTTCAGTGAAATTTGTCGAGAAGACGTGTAATTGATGCAGCATAAAGTACTGCAAGTTTGACGTCGCTATCTGTCATAGTTTTCAAGTTATTGAGAAAATCCGGGGGGGGGGGTTATAATTTACCCCCCCCCCCGGCGGGGCGCGGGTAAATCGATAGTTGCAGTGCTTCTGGTAGCGGAAGCCCTCTGGAGTCTACCCGATATTTTGTTTGCTACCAGCCAGTTCCTGGAGTCTTTGAAATATATCAGCAACTAGTGTGAATCTGGAAAAATGAAAGGCATGGTTCTATTAAGAAAATTATGTTCTATAAACCAGTGTCAATAACTCCAAATAACCGAAGGTTGGTTTCACCATTGGAATAACACTATTCTTTAGAATTGTGTTTTCCATTGGGAAATAAGCGATGTGAGTAGGCACACTCCCTTTAACACTTTTCTTGGAGATAATTCAAGCAAACTGAAAGAACATAATCTAATGTAGGGAAAAGTATTTCCTGATTTCTTTGTTCATGTTCGTTTTCGGGTTTGGGCCGCTTTTCATCGAAAGCACACAATGGGGTAAAACGCCCCCTCAGGTTACATTTATTTATTTATTTATTTCACTTCGTGAGGCATATCCGCTGCATGCAACGGCTATTACATGACTCGAGTCAAAACACGCTATAATTATTGAGCTTGGGTGACGCAACACTCATACTTCATGTAGGTACACATCACAGAACACACAGAACACATCACACCACAATTTCTCATAAACGAGTGCAGTGAGTCATAAAACTAAGTATCACGCTCACGCTCCATCAGGTACCCCTTGAGCTCGCGTTTAAAACTAACGAAATTCAAACAACGCAGCTCAGACGGCAGCTCGTTGTAATCAGCGACAGCCCCGTACAAATAGCGACGCCTCCCAGACTCAGTCCGTATAGAGGGCGTCACAAGCATTCCACTCTGTCGGGTGTCTCTCCCGTGCACACTTTGCCTAGTTATTAAACTTTCGGCAAAGTTGTGTGGTTCAGACGTAGTCAGCATTTTTTTCAGTAACACTAGGTAGCGATACTTATACATGCTGTCTACATGAAGCCAGCCGAGGTCATCAATCACATCGCTCACATGATCGTATTTCCTCCGGCCAGAGACCACTCGCGCAGCGAACCTCACTAGCTTGTGAAGCCGTCTGCGTTGCGTCGCATTGCTAGCGCCATATACGGACAGACAGTACCGAATCGCTGAGAACACCAGACCTTGCACCAACGTAACCATCACTGACTGGGGGAGACTGTGCCTGCTGTGGCTCAGTCCGCACAAAGTGCCAGTACACCGCCGTACCACGTCGTCTGTATGTGTGGCGAAAGTCATGTCACTATCGAACCAGACACCTAGGTTTTTGACAGTATTTGAGCAGGTGATGGTTGAGCCGGAAAAGGTAATGCTGATTCGGGGAAGGCGCCGAGTCATTTCGCGGGTACCGAGCGCGATGAGCTGCGTCTTTGCCGCGTTAATTTTGAGGCCATTCTTTCCATACCAGTTGGAAAGGACAGACAGACTGTTTTCCATGGATTGGATAATATCATTCAGGTCTTTTGGTGGGCCAGAAACGTACAGTTGGACGTCATCAGCGTAGGTGATGATGCCCGTGGACTCATCAGTATAGAGAGGTAGGTCGTTAGCGTATATGTTGTGCAGTAATGGGCCAAGAGAAGAACCTTGATAGGTGCCAATGGGGTTGAGAAGGGGTCGGGAGAGTGTGCGGCCGCGAGATGTTCCGGTGGTCTGAATCTGCACGCGCTGATAATGATTGGTCAGGTAGCATTGGAACCAGCGCGTGTCTACACCATATAGATCTAGCTTACGCAGCAGTGAGTCGTGTGGGATACAGTCGAAACAGCGAGAGCAGTCCAATAGGCAGAGAAGAGTAATCTCACGCTGGTCCATATATCGAAAAACATGGTCAGTGAGGGTGAGCAAGGCAGTGTCAGTGGAGTGATTGGTCCTGAAGCCGTGCTGGTTAGGGGAGAACAGGTGGTGTGTAGAGAAATAAGAATACAGCTGTTCGGAAACAACGCGCTCAGTTATTTTTGCTATGGTAGTGAGAATCGAGATTGGCCTGTAACTACTAAACTCATCGGACTTTGCAGCTTTCGGAATGGGATGGACAAGAGTGAGTTTCCATGAGTCAGGAACGGTGTGTGATGTTAGACTAGAGTTGACGATGTGGGTTAGAACGTGGCAAAGCGAGTAAAAACACATTTTAATAAAACGAACACACATGCCATCTGCGCCACAAGCTGAAGAACTATTCATCCTGCCAATGACCAATACCAAACATGCCGGTGTGATAGGCGCAAGCACGAACGAACTCGTTGACACTCGAGGCAAACGGACAGGCAGCTCAGGTCCAGATCTGTCGTCATTATCTCCGCTTTTTACATTAGCCCCAACGGCGTCTTGCCCCGTGGTCGTTTTTGCCACACACAAAACAAAACTCTTGATTAATGAAGATAAAGATGTGAGAACGACACCCCTGGGGTTGTCTCGTCAAAACGCGTCCGACGATATGCAGCATGACATGCCTGGGTCATCACATGGGGCATTCCACGACAAATCGACACAGGGGTAACACCCTACATCTCATATTTTGATGAAACTTTGTTCAGGGGGAAATTGGGGCCCAGCACACGCCTGTGCAAATTTCAGCTCATTCCGACTAACGGCTATGGAGATATAGCCCGCGGCATTTTCACCAGGTCCGACAAACTCAATTTTTTTTTTTAAAGACCAATTTGTGTTGTTTAAACTTAACAAACCTATATATCATTCGACTCCGCTTGAGCTGAAGAACATTCTGTTTTTTTTTCTCGTGTAATTAACTCAAACTTGTTATTTCGAGTGACCTTGGGTGACCTTGCGTGACCTTGACAAAGGGTCAATTATTTGTTGATTTTTTCCCTTTTTTAAACTGACCTCAGGGTGTCATCTGATAGTGTGCAAAAATGGTGAATAGGTGTTTTCTATAAATGCCATTATTTTCCGTCCAAGCAATGGCCCTCGCCCTCTAGGAGTCATTTTGACCCCTCTTAGGTTTTTCGCGAATAGCGAGAAAACAGCGGCGTGCAGCGCCGCCAAATATGGCACAGCTATGTGGGCATCAATTATCCACATTTTGTGAAAGTTTTAACTTCAGGTCGTCTCAGGTCCGGTCACCAGGTCACGTCAAGTGATCTTACCTCCAAAAATGTTTGTGGTGCCAAAGCCACAGTGGTTGTTCCGAGAGCTTTGAAACTTGCAGAATTTCATAAGGTCACAAGTACTTACAATTCATTTACCTCTGATTTTGTTGTATCAGTGACCTAAGGTCAGGTCAGTTTCGTGATCTCGTCAATGGGAAATATACAAATGTTTCCTATTTAGAGAATATGCTTTCGATCAGGCCAATCCTTTCAGAATCATGTTATTTTAGCTCATTATTGATGACCCAGATGCAATTGTTGCTCTGTGACCTGCAAGGTCAGCTGAGGTCATCTCGGGTGACCAACACTTTTTTGCCAATAACTATGAATGTAATAAATATATAGTCGTGCAAATGACACCACTGTATTTGTCTCGTCGAGTCGCGTCGCCATATGTGCAACATGACCTACCTGGGTCACCAAATGACAGCTGTGCCAATTTTGGTGGCGCCGCGGCCGTTTTTCCGCTATTCATTAAAAAAAAAACATCGGGGAGGGCGGAAAAAAGGCAGTGCGCGTGCAAAAGAATTCCTTTCACATGAGGTCACTTGAGGTCATTTTTGTTTAAATTGACGTAACCAGTGCACCATTAATATGTTTCGAAGCGTCTTGACAAGGCAAAAGGGTTGGTGTTAAAATTACCGCTATATGTCTAACCAATAAACAATATTGATAAAAACAAATATTTTTGGGAAAGAATGCCCTCGTGACCTTTGGTGACCGGTATTGCCGGACATTTGCAGCAGGATTTAAAACATACCCGACATTGTCCATGCATCATGAGAACAAGGACGGTCAAACACACCGAGGGTGAGGCCAGGATAACTAGACAAACGGGTACGGTCATATGGTAGCAGCGCTTCATCGGCATATTTGGCGCTTATGAGACATGCAGTAATTCAATTATAAAATGAGTGTTGATTTTGTATCTAAGTGACGTCATGTTATGAGTCACTTTTGGTATGTGTATATTCTTATTCTTATGTAATTTGTTAAAATATGTCTAGGCCCAGGTAAATCGTTCTTAATTGCAATTGTAGTAAATTAGGTATCAGAATCACCAAGGCGGTTTTTTTTCTTAAAATGACGTCATATTATTGAATTTGAACATTGTAAAAATCGTCATTTTTTAATAAATAATAACTTTTGACAGAAGCATGATAGAATGAAACCGATTAACCACTGTGTTTGTCTCGTCGAGAGGCATCACAAAATATATTCGGTGAACTAGTTAGGCCATATCCAAAACATGACCTAACCTGAGATCAGGTCAAGGTCAACTTTTACATTAAATGTTTTGTCTCGACAAGCCAAATACAGTGGTGAAAACCTCATTGCTCTACCTAGATTTGGTAAAGAGTTATTGAAGAAAAACCATAAGTGACCTGGGAGTCACCTGAGTTGACCTCGTAGAGGTCAAAGAACATAAATGTGACATGGGGTTTTGTAGTTGGCATAGATATGGTGAAAACTGGTCAAATGTAGTCATTTCCTATGGATGTATACGTGTTTGCATGTCTCCCCATTGATGTATAATGGAGAGGTCACGAAATCGACCTGACCTTAGGTCACCGGTATGACAAATTCGAGATAAACAAACAAATTGTATTTATTTATATCCTGATAACATCCTGTGAGTTTCGGACTGTTCGGTCAATCACTTTGGCTGTGACACGACCGCACATGTTTGGAGGTGGTCACTTGATTTGACCTGGTAACCTGACCTGAGATGACCCGAGGTAAAGAATTCCACACCATGTGGGTAATTGATGCCTAAACAGCTGTGCCAATTTTGGTGGCGCCGCGGCCGTTTTTCCGCTATTCATTAAAAAAAACATCGGGGAGGGCGGAAAAAAGGCAGTGCGCGTGCAAAAGAATTCCTTTCACATAAGACCATATTTAACATGTTTCCGTACAAGCCACAGGCAAAGTAGACCCTGGTATCAAAAGACAATGGATGTGGCTTTCGTATGGTTTGCTTACTTTTTTCCTATCACCGCTAACTCATCGCTCAATCGAGTTTGCATTTTGCTCAATATCACTGAACCTCTCATAGCGTTAACATTGATGAAGGGAGAAAAAGTACAACTTCACGCTTTGGTGACGTCACCAAAGCATGCAGCTGCCAATGCCCTTGACTGGGGGCCGGGTGAGGCGTCCTTGACGCTCGGTTAACATTATGATCGCAACAGTTGGCAGTTTCGGCATGCCGTATCTATGCCTCGGTGGCTTCTATGCCTCGGTGGCTATGCCTCGGTGGCTTCCTACACACAATGCGGAAAACAATGGTAATGGCCTTCACAGCATTGTTATGGACTGGCCATTAAGCCACGTCATTGTGAGACCACTACCGTCAAAGGCACACATACAACACTACACAAAACACAATGTCAGGAACGTACAATGTTGCAAAATGTCAGGAAATTTCAAGCATTCTACACAAAAAAAAATGCACTTAATTTTATTTGCCTTCAGAAACTTACGAGCACCACATGTCGTGCGTTTATAACAAACTAAACGAACATTGCCATTTGGTTTGCATTGTACGCAAATTTTACAACATTTCGGCCTCTTCGTCTTTCATTTTTCATTTCTGACCGCCGAAGCGCAGCGGCGCCTGCGGTCGTCAAAACACACGGGGCCGAGCAGTGTTCTGGTGGCGTGGCGGCACAATGGCTCGGCATTATCCCCCTTCATGCATGATGACTGTGACCAGCCGCCGTATCCGCCAGGTGGTGTTCCGGGCCGAGGCCGCCGGACGCGGGCCGGCCGGTACGCACCGCTGCTGGGCTGGATCTGATGCTCGCGAACCATCACTGACCAACTCAGGGCGGAGTGGGGTGGGATAATGGCGCCCATGCGAGCGCTGGAGTGTGCTCTGGGATGGCGACCGAGTGTGGTCTGGGATGACGTCAGTGGCTAGCTCATGGGTATGGTTTGTCGGCTTGTTGATTTGTTCCAGCTTGTTGACGGCCGGGATACGTGCTGATTTGACACGGATTTATATCAGTGTCGACCTCATCCTGTTGGTTGGCGTTCTCGCTTGCTGGACCAGCCGAGTTTTCTGTCCCATTCCTTCTCTTTCTCCTCGGAAACGTTTTCCGTCTGTGCGCTGCATTTTCACAATGCGCGTGCCGTCTACGGTTTCAACACTGACCACACCGCCATCACCAGTCCAAAACTCGCCACCAGAACCGCCACGAGAGGTCTCGCGCCGTCTCCTGCCGTGTTACACAAATCTGAGCGGCACAGGCAGAATGTGCCCTCAGCGTCGCTAAAACACCCCTCCGCACCGCGCGCTGCGCCGAAACACGTCTTCACTCGACGTCCTGCGGAGTCTTCCGCAGTAGCGCACGTGGTGTTCAAGCCGAGCGGACAGTGTGTGCGGAACTGATCCTCTTCAGCGCTGAACTGCGCGCAGTCGGGCGGCGAATGTAGCGCGAGGGTGACGATCAGACCCAGAGTGGAGTGGGCGGCTGCGGCTGCGGGGGCGGAGTCGGAGGGCGGCTGAGACCGGCAGACGTGGCAGGTGAGGCCGCTGGTTGGCGGGAGGTGCGTGCCGGTCAGAAGAGCAAGGGTGATTGGCAGAAGAGGCGACATGGTGAGGTCGCAGGCGGTCCGTTTAGCTGAGGAGTCGGGGCGATGTGTGGCGGAGCTGACAGCGGCGGGGCTTGGAGGCAATGGTGGAGAGGGCGTCACGGTCGGGTGATAAGCCGCACTGGCGAGATCTTACGTCGGGCCAGCTGCTGGAAACTTTCAATACTGGGTAATGAGCAACTGACCCGGAAATCAGATCACTCTTGATAGCCGAGTCTTGTCTTCACCCTGTTCTTGTCTTCGCACCTCTTTGTAGCGTTTTTAGCACCACCCACTCGCACTAGCCCGCCTCCGGTCCTGCTTTGCCGTCCGACGGGACACCGTGGCTGCCGCTGCGCTCCTCCGCCCACTGCGCCTGCCGCCGCCGCACTGACCGCCACGCCGCACTCGTCTCCCTGCGCCGCACTCGTCTCCCTGCGCCGCACTGGTCGCACACGCGCCGCGCAAGCGTCACACCCGGTGGCGACTCCCGTCGGAGCGCAACGGGCCGCCGCACAGCCCCGTCACGGCAGGGCAGCGGCTGCGGCAGGGCTGCGGCCCGTCGCAGGCCGGTGCCCGTCAACCCGGGGGTTTCCGCACGGGTTATGTGCGGCTGGTGTTACGCCCCAGTTACAGTCGGGGTTATCTGGTCATGGTTTGAACAGTGAACGTGTGTGTGTGTGTGCTCGAAATGACTGTGGGACGCTTAACGGTGGCTACACGTGGTGTAGTGGGATAAGCCGCCTATAAAATGTAACGGTCTGGTACGTATGTGATAGTATCCAGTTTAAAGGGAGATAATCACCTTTTTATTTTGTTAGCAACGACTTATTTGGCTACCGTTATGGTATTAAAATGTTGTGATCTAAATTTAAGAATTAAATACAATTATTCCCTAATTCGAAGTTGGAAGTTTGGGAAAATTAATGATCGGTATTTTCCATCCACTATTGGAAAGCGCAACATCTGGCGTTTTGCATCAAACTGTTCAACGTTTTTGAATGGGCACTTGTAAACAAATCGCCGGCACTAAATAGGTCGCCGTAGTTTAGCTTGGCACCGGCCGGCCGGTACCAAGCTAAACTGCCGATTTCAATGCACTTTTTTAAAATGATTGTTGATTGTTCATACAAATTTGGGCACATATTCGCAAAAGATAGAGTGCAGGAAACATATTGCATACATTCATGATAAATAACAATCCGTAGGGGGGCTAATTTACTGAATTCGTTATGGAGTACTTGCTGAATACCGACCGATATAAGCGTGGATCGCTTATCGGTAGGAAACTGCCAATATCTTTCGGTAGGAATGTTTATATGCAAAATGTGATGAATTTACATCATATTTTGACCTCGTCTATCGATTTCAGGTGCTAACTCCATTTTTGTGTGGAAAAAGAGGTAATTATCTCCATTTAGCCCTAGCCCTACGGGGGTCCTAAAACGACCCCCCCCCCCCCCCCCCTGAGGTTTTTCTTGCATAACGTTTTAGACATGCGGCGCATCTTGCTGAAATGTACAGTAGCTAAGTATACAATAATTATACGTATGCTGTAAAAATTTCATTGAAATTGGTTGAGAAATTAGGGTAATAATGATGTTTTGATGACGTCATGTTGGTGGAAAAAACGTTAAATGTTTGAAAAATCGTAGAAAACAGAGTTTTAAAGCAAATTGCAAACACAATTAAGCAAAGATATAAAATGTCATTTTCTTTAAAATGGCAATCTCGGATTTCCGAAATTTTGCGTTTTTGACCCCCAAAATGAACAAAAACTTGTTTTTAATCACCAAATCCAAATTTACGAAGATGTTAAAGACCGGAATTATGTAAGAAAACTGAGTATGGATAAAACTCAAACCAAATTTCAAAGAAATATCTCTATTTTTGACTGAGTGATGGCTCCCTAAGTGTAAGAAATTCATGACGCCATTTTTTTAATAACTTTTTTGACCAGATGCGAATAAATAATTACCTTTTCTGTATTTCTGAGACAAAACTGGTCTAGGAACATGCCTTCTCATTTACATTTATCAATTTCTCATTTTGAGGTTTTCTGACAGCAAAATCGCTGTTCTGGACGTGGTCGATCGAGGTCATTCACTTGACCTGGAAGGTCACTCGTTGACCCAAAACCTAAAAATTGCATGCCGTTAGATTCCAAACATGACGGGCAACATGTTAGTTCTTACCGCGTTGCTCTGTGTTGCTTGGTTTGGAAGTTAACAGGGGGGGGGGGGGTTCTTTTTAGGACCCCGTAGGGCGAAGGTGAAAAAAGCTCCCGTAGGGCGAGGGTTAAAGGGGGGTGTTTTGGGTGAATATGATCATAACCCAGTAGCAGACGCGTGGCCAAGAATGCTGTATCATAGTCATCCAACATGGTGGAGTCGGGGCGCGAACTCACGACAACAGGTGCTCGTTTGGGGTTGCTGGCTGCTATAGTGCTGTCTGTTGTAAAATGTGCCATCGTTTTCTACGTGGGTGCCTGGCAAGCCTCAACGCTCCAGTTATTTTGTCAGGTCACAAGTCATGGCCACCGTTGTCGCGCTCGCTGCTTGGTGGAAGGGCTGACTAGCTGTTGGAGCCTGTGAGCCTATGAAGCCTATGATCCAGCAGCCAGTTAGAGCCTATGATCCAGCTGTTGGAGCCTGTGAGCCTATGGAACCTACGATTCAGCAGCCAGTTAGAGCCTATGATCCAGCTATTGGAGCCTGTGAGCCTATGGAACTTACGATCCAGCAGCCAGTTAGAGCCTAGATACAGCTGTTGGAGCCTGTGAGCCTATGGAGCCTATGATCCAACAGCCAGTTAGAGCCTAGATCCAGCTGTTGGAGCCCGTAAGCCTATTGAACCTACGATCCAGCAGCCAGTTAGAGCCTAGATCCAGTTGTTGGAGCCTGTGAGCCTATGGAACCTACGATCCAGCAGCCAGTTAGAGCCTATGATCACACGTGTGTCAGGTTTCCTCATAACCGAACGTTAAGGTCAGCTTTGTCAGCTGTTGAGGCTCCTGTATCAGCTGTTCACGCTCCTGTATCAGCTGTTCAGAATCCTGTATCAGCTGTTCAGGCTCCTGTATCAGCTGTTCACACTCCTGTATCAGCTGTTCAGAATCCTGTATCACCTGTTCAGGCTCCTGTATCAGCTGTTCAGGCTCCTGTATCACCTGTTCAGACTCCTGTATCAGCTGTTCAGGCTCCCGTATCAGCTGTTCAGAATCCTGTATCAGCTGTTCAGAATCCTGTATCAGCTGTTCAGGCTCCTGTATCAGCTGTTCAGGCTCCTGTATCACCTGTTCAGGCTCCTGTATCAGCTGTTCAGGCTCCCGTATCAGCTGTTCAGACTCCTGCATCAGCTGTTCAGGCTCCTGTATCAGCTGTTCAGGCTCCTGTATCAGCTGTTCAGAATCCTGTATCAGCTGTTGAGGCTCCTGTCATCTGTTCAGGCTCCTGTATCAGCTGTTCAGACTCCTGTATCAGCTGTTCAGGCTCCTGCATCAGCTGTTGAGGCTCTTGTATCAGCTGTTCAGGCTCCTGTATCAGCTGTTCAGAATCCTGTATCAGCTGTTCAGGCTCCTGTATCAGCTGTTCAGGCTCCTGTATCAGCTGTTCAGGCTCCTTTGTCAGCTGTTCAGACTCCTGTATCAGCTGTTCAGAATCCTGTATCAGCTGTTCAGGCTCCTGTATCAACTGTTCAGAATCCTGTATCAGCTGTTCAGAATCCTGTATCAGCTGTTCAGGCTCCTGTATCAGCTGTTCAGGCTCCTGTATCAGCTGTTCAGGCTCCTGTATCAGCTGTTCAGGCTCCTGTATCATCTGTTCAGGCTCCTGTCATCTGTTCAGGCTCGTGTATTAGCTGTTCAGAATCCTGCATCAGCTGTTCAGGCTCCTGTATCAGCTGTTCAGACTCCTGTATCAGCTATTCAGAATCCTGCATCAGCTGTTCAGGCTCCTGTATCAGCTGTTCAGACTCCTGCATCAGCTGTTCAAAATCCTGTATCAGCTGTTCAGAATCCTGTATCAGCTGTTCAGAATCCTGTATCAGCTGTTCAGAATCCTGTATCAGCTGTTCAGGCTCCTGTATCAGCTGTTCAGGCTCCTGTATCAGCTGTTCAGGCTCCTGTATCAGCTGTTCAGACTCCTGTATCAACTGTTCAGAATCCTGTATCAGCTGTTCAGGCTCCTGTATCAGCTGTTCAGGCTCCTGTATCAGCTGTTCAGGCTCCTGTATCAGCTGTTCAGGCTCCTGTATCAGCTGTGCAGGCTCCTGTATCAGCTGTTCAGGCTCCTGTATCAGCTGTTCAGGCTCCTGTATCAGCTGTTCAGGCTCCTCTGTCATCTGTTCAGGCTCCTGTATCAGCTCTTCAGAATCCTGCATCAGCTGTTCAGGCTCCTGTATCAGCTGTTGAGGCTCCTGTATCAGCTGTTCAGAATCCTGCATCAGCTGTGCAGGCTCCTGTATCAGCTGTTGAGGCTCCTGTATCAACTGTTCAGAATCCTGTATCAGCTGTTCAGGCTCCTGTATCAGCTGTTCAGAATCCTGTATCAGCTGTTCAGGCTCCTGTATCAGCTGTGCAGGCTCCTGTATCAGCTGTTCAGGCTCCTGTATCAGCTGTTCAGGCTCCTGTATCAGCTGTTCAGGCTCCTCTGTCATCTACTCAGACTCCTGTATCAGCTGTTCAGGCTCCTGTATCAGCTGTTCAGAATCCTGCATCAGCTGTTCAGGCTCCTGTATCAGCTGTTGAGGCTCCTGTATCAGCTGTTCAGAATCCTGTATCAGCTGTTCAGGCTCCTCTGTCATCTGTTCAGGCTCGTGTATCAGCTGTTCAGGCTCGTGTATCAGCTGTTCAGAATCCTGCATCAGCTGTTCAGGCTCCTGTATCAGCTGTTCAGACTCTTGCATCAGCTGTTCAAAATCCTGTATCAGCTGTTCATGCTCCTGTATCAGCTGTTCAGGCTCCTGTATCAGCTGTTCAGGCTCCTGTATCAGCTGTTCAGGCTCCTGTATCAGCTGTTCAGGCTCCTGTATCAGCTGTTCAGGCTCCTGTATCAGCTGCTCAGGCTCCTGTATCAGCTGTTCAGGCTCCTGTATCAGCTGTTCAGGCTCCTGCATCAGCTGTGCAGGCTCCTGTATCAGCTGTTCAGGATCCTGTATCAGCTGTTCAGGCTCCTGTCATCTGTTCAGACTCCTGCATCAGCTGTTCAGGCTCCTGCATCAGCTGTTCAGGCTCCTGCATCAGCTGTTCAGGCTCCTGTATCAGCTGTTCAGGCTCCTGTATCAGCTGTTCAGGCTCCTGTATCAGCTGTTCAGGCTCCTGTATCAGCTGTTCAGGCTCCTGTATCAGCTGTTCAGGCTCCTGTCATCTGTTCAGACTCCTGTATCAGCTGTTCAGAATCCTGTATCAGCTGTTCAGAATCCTGTATCAGCTGTTCAGAATCCTGTATCAGCTGTTCAGGCTCCTGTATCAGCTGTTCAGGCTCCTGTATCAGCTGTTCAGAATCCTGTATCAGCTGTTCAGAATCCTGTATCAGCTGTTCAGGCTCCCGTATCAGCTGTTCAGGCTCCTGTATCAGCTGTTCACGCTCCTGTATCAGCTGTTCAGAATCCTGTATCAGCTGTTCAGGCTCCTGTATCAGCTGTGCAGGCTCCTGTATCAGCTGTTCAGGCTCCTGTATCAGCTGTTCAGGCTCCTGTCATCTGTTCATAATCCTGTATCAGCTGTTCAGGCTCCTGTATCAGCTGTTCAGACTCCTGTATCAGCTGTTCAGGCTCCTGTATCAGCTGTTCAGGCTCCTGTATCAGCTGTTCAGGCTCCTGTCTCAGCTGTTCAAAATCCTGTATCAGCTGTTCATAATCCTGTATCAGCTGTTCAGGCTCCTGTATCAGCTGTTCACGCTCCTGTATCAGCTGTTCAGAATCCTGTATCAGCTGTTCAGGCTCCTGTATCAGCTGTTCAGACTCCTGTATCAGCTGTTCAGACTCCTGCATCAGCTATTCAGAATCCTGCATCAGCTGTTCAGGCTCCTGTATCAGCTGTTCAGGCTCCTGTATCAGCTGTTCAGGCTCCTGTATCAGCTGTTCAGGCTCCTGTATCAGCTGTTCAGGCTCCTGCATCAGCTGTTCAGAATCCTGTATCAGCTGTTCAGGCTCCTGTATCAGCTGTGCAGGCTCCTGTATCAGCTGTTCAGGCTCCTGTATCAGCTGTTCAGGCTCCTGTCATCTGTTCAGAATCCTGTATCAGCTGTTCATAATCCTGTATCAGCTGTTCAGGCTCCTGTATCAGCTGTTCAGACTCCTGTATCAGCTGTTCAGGCTCCTGTATCAACTGTTCAGAATCCTGCATCAGCTGTTCAGGCTCCTGTATCAGCTGTTCAGACTCTTGCATCAGCTGTTCAAAATCCTGTATCAGCTGTTCATGCTCCTGTATCAGCTGTTCAGAATCCTGTATCAGCTGTTCAGGCTCCTGTATCAGCTGTTCAGGCTCCTGTATCAGCTGTTCAGGCTCCTGTATCAGCTGTTCAGGCTCCTGTATCAGCTGTTCAGGCTCCTGTATCAGCTGTTCAGGCTCCTGTATCAGCTGTTCAGGCTCCTGTATCAGCTGTTCAGGCTCCTGTATCAGCTGTTCAGAATCCTGTATCAGCTGTTCAGACTCCTGTATCAGCTGTTCAGGCTCCTGTATCAGCTGTTCAGGCTCCTGTATCAGCTGTTCAGGCTCCCGTATCAGCTGTTCAGACTCCTGTATCAGCTGTTCAGGCTCCTGTATCAGCTGTTCAGGCTCCTGTATCAGCTGTTCAGACTCCTGTATCAGCTGCTCAGACTCCTTTTATCAGCTGTTCAGGCTCCTGTATCAGCTGTTCAGACTCCTGTATTAGCTGTTCAGAATCCTGTGTCAGCTGTTCAGAATCCTGTATCAGCTGTTCAGGCTCCTGTATCAGCTGTTCAGGCTCCTGCATCAGCTGTGCAGGCTCCTGTATCAGCTGTTCAGACTCCTGTATCAGCTGTTCAGGCTCCTGTATCAGCTGTTCAGGCTCCCGTATCAGCTGTTCAGAATCCTGTATCAGCTGTTCAGGCTCCTGTATCAGCTGTTCAGACTCCTGTATCAGCTGTTCAGGCTCCTGCATCAGCTGTTCAGGCTCCTGTATCAGCTGTTCAGAATCCTGTATCAGCTGTTCAGACTCCTGTATCAGCTGTTCAGGCTCCTGTATCAGCTGTTCAGAATCCTGTATCAGATGTTCAGAATCCTGTATCAGCTGTTCAGGCTCCTGTATCAGCTGTTCAGACTCCTGTATCAGCTGTTCAGGCTCCTGTATCAGCTGTTCATGCTCCTGTATCAGCTGTTCAGACTCCTGTATCAGCTGTTCAGGCTCCTTTGTCAGCTGTTCAGGCTCCTGCATCAGCTGTTCAGAATCCTGTATCAGCTGTTGAGGCTCCTGTCATCTGTTCAGGCTCCTGTATCAGCTGTTCAGACTCCTGTATCAGCTGTTCAGGCTCCTGTATCAGCTGTTCAGGCTCCTTTGTCAGCTGTTCAGGCTCCTGCATCAGCTGTTCAGAATCCTGTATCAGCTGTTCAGGCTCCTGTATCAGCTGTGCAGGCTCCTGTATCAGCTGTTCAGGCTCCTGCATCAGCTGTTCATAATCCTGTATCAGCTGTTCAGGCTCCTGTATCAGCTGTGCAGGCTCCTGTATCAGCTGTTCAGGCTCCTGTATGAGCTGTTCAGGCTCCTGTATCAACTGTTCAGGCTCCTGTATCAGCTGTTCAGGCTCCTGTATCAGCTGTTCAGGCTCCTGTATCAGCTGTTCAGGCTCCTGTATCAGCTGTTCAGGCTCCTGTATCAGCTGTTCAGAATCCTGTATCAGCTGTTCAGAATCCTGCATCAGCTGTTCAGGCTCCTGTATCATCTGTTCAGAATCCTGTATCAGCTGTTCAGGCTCCTGTATCAGCTGTTCAGAATCCTGTATCAGCTGTTCAGGCTCCTGTATCAGCTGTTCAGGCTCCTGTATCAGCTGGTCAGGTTCCTGCATCAGCTATTCAGGCTCCTGTATCAGCTGTTCAGGCTCCTGTATCAGCTGTTCAGGCTCCTGTATCAGCTGTTCAGGCTCCTGTATCAGCTGTTCAGGCTCCTGTATCAGCTGTTCAGAATCCTGCATCAGCTGTTCAGGCTCCTGTATCAGCTGTTCAGAATCCTGCATCAGCTGTTCAGGCTCCTGTATCATCTGTTCAGAATCCTGTATCAGCTGTTCAGGCTCCTGTATCAGCTGTTCAGGCTCCTGTATCAGCTGGTCAGGTTCCTGCATCAGCTGTTCAGGCTCCTGTATCAGCTGTTCAGACTCCTGTATCAGCTGTTCAGAATCCTGCATCAGCTGTTCAGGCTCCTGTATCAGCTGTTCAGGCTCCTGTATCAGCTGTTCAGAATCCTGTATTAGCTGTTCAGGCTCCTGTATCAGCTGTTCAGACTCCTGTATCAGCTGTTCAGGCTCCTGTATCAGCTGTTCAGGCTCCTGTATCAGCTGTTCAGGCTCCTGTATCAGCTGTTCAGGCTCCTGTATCAGCTGTTGAGGCTCCTGTATCAGCTGTTGAGGCTCCTGTATCAGCTGTTGAGGCTCCTGCATCAGCTGTTGCCCGGCCTCCATGCCCAGCTCTGACCGGCACTGTATTTTCACAGGAAGCAGAAGAACCGGGCCTTCTGCTACTTCTGCCAGGCGGTCCAGCGGCTGCCGCAGTGCGCCCGGCCTCCATCCCCAGCTCTGACCGGCACTGTATTTTCACAGGAAGCAGAAGAACCGGGCCTTCTGCTACTTCTGCCAGGCGGTCCAGCGGCTGCCGCAGTGCGCCGAGTGCGGCAAGGTCAAGTGTATGTTGAAGAGTGGCGACTGCGTCATCAAACACACCGGCGTCTACACCACCGGCATGGCCATGGTGGTGAGTGCCGGCCTGGGCTGCTGCGCCGCAGAGGGGTGCCAGAGGGGCTGGAGGAAAGGGTATCAGTTGATGTCACTTCAAGATTTGTGATAATGTGCTATTTTTGGTTTCACTTTATTCGTACTAGTAGTGATTGCGCTGGTTATTTGTAGTGAACGTTGTGGGAGTTTTATGTAGTACGGTGCATATTGGTGGTGTAAGATTCGGAAATTTTCCAAACCATGTCCGATTCAAGGTCTGATCAAATATGACAATGTTGACCGAAAAGTGTCCGACGAGTCTAAGATTCCGAACATAGACCAATTTGTAAAACATGCTATACATAACAATTAGTGATGTTTTTTACCTTATTCCATGTCCACAATTGCCATCACATCATCCTTCATTCAATTTCCCATTTGAATACATCAATCATACAACACTTTGTTAGAAAACATCAGAGTGTCATCCAATTAACTGGCTGTAAGGTAGGAAAATGTGTGAATTGTGCCTTGACCGAAAATTTTCCAAAATATCTGTGGCTGACCGACCGAAGTCCAAATCGGAATCGGACAATTTTCGGACGTCCAACAATTTGGACTCCGATTTGCATCACTAGTGCATATCACACGTCAACATACGGGTCACGTGCTCACTGCTCATGCAATGCGTCCGATCGCTCGCGCGTGTGGACACGGCGACGGTGCTGCCACTGGCATGCTGGCGGCGGCGCTGTGAACCACTAGTACCGGCGGCGTCCACTGACGGCGCGTGTGACCAACAGGGCGCCATCTGCGACTTCTGTGAGGCGTGGGTGTGCCACGGCCGCAAGTGCCTCCAGGCGCACGCCTGCGGATGTGCCCTGCGAGAGGCGCTCTGCACGGAGTGCCGCCGTGATGTGTGGGACCATGGAGGACGACTCTACATGTGAGGAACGGAGGGAGGGAGGGAGGGAGGGAGGGAGGGAGGGAGGGAGGGAGGGAGGGAGGGAGGGAGGGAGGGAGGGAGGGAGGGAGGGAGGGAGGGAGGGAGGGAGGGAGGGAGGGAGGGAGGGAGGGAGGGAGGGAGGGAGGGAGGGAAGGAAGGAAGGAAGGAAGGAAGGAGGGAGGGAGGGAGGGAGGGAGGGAGGGAGGGAGGGAGGGAGGGAGGGAGGGAGGGAGGGAGGGAGGGAGGGAGGGAGGGAGGGAGGGAGGGGGGAGGGGGTGAGGGGGTGAGGGAGTGAGGGAGTGAGGGAGTGAGGGAGTGAGTGAGTGAGTGAGTGAGTGAGTGAGTGAGTGAGTGAGTGAGTGAGTGAGTGAGTGAGTGAGTGAGTGAGTGAGTGAGTGAGTGAGTGAGTGAGTGAGTGAGAGAGAGAGAGAGAGAGAGAGAGAGAGAGAGAGAGAGAGAGAGAGGGGGGGGGGGGGAAGGAGGGAGGATTGAGGACGAGGAGGTTAGGTTGGGATTGGTGGTGAGATGTTGAGAGGAACCGAAGTGCTACTATGAGAAACTGACGTGTGTTCGGTGGGGTTTAGAGCAATGCCCGCTATATTGTGCTTTTAGATGCTGTTATAATCAACCATTTCTTAGGTCACTGATACTGTCCACCCACTTTGTGCTAGCGTTGGTACTTGCATGCAGTTTTGCTACAGACGTTTTCTTACATGTGCTGCTGATTGTACTGCGAATAGTGTCTTCAATGTGTTCATAACAACTGTATGACGTCATCTTGGCCAGCAGATGACACTAAGTGTGCTCCATTTCAGGTGCTCCTTCTGCGACAACTTTCTCTGTGAAGATGACCAGTTCGAGCACCAGGCCTCGTGCCAGATAATCGAGTCCGAGACGTATAAATGTGAGTAGCACCTGTCTGATGACACGAGCACCAGGCCTCGTGCCAGATAATCGAGTCCGAGACGTATAAATGTGAGTAGCACCTGTCTGATGACACGAGCACCAGGCCTCGTGCCAGATAATCGAGTCCGAGACGTATAAATGTGAGTAGCACCTGTCTGATGACACGAGCACCAGGCCTCGTGCCAGATAATCGAGTCCGAGACGTATAAATGTGAGTAGCACCTGTCTGATGACACGAGCACCAGGCCTCGTGCCAGATAATCGAGTCCGAGACGTATAAATGTGAGTAGCACTTGTCTGATGACACGAGCACCAGGCCTCGTGCCAGATAATCGAGTCCGAGACGTATAAATGTGAGTAGCACCTGTCTGATGACACGAGCACCAGGCCTCGTGCCAGATAATCGAGTCCGAGACGTATAAATGTGAGTAGCACCTGTCTGATGACACGAGCACCAGGCCTCGTGCCAGATAATCGAGTCCGAGACGTATAAATGTGAGTAGCACTTGTCTGATGACACGAGCACCAGGCCTCGTGCCAGATAATCGAGTCCGAGACGTATAAATGTGAGTAGCACCTGTCTGATGACACGAGCACCAGGCCTCGTGCCAGATAATCGAGTCCGAGACGTATAAATGTGAGTAGCACTTGTCTGATGACACGAGCACCAGGCCTCGTGCCAGATCATCGAGTCCGAGACGTATAAATGTGAGTAGCACCTGTCTGATGACACGAGCACCAGGCCTCGTGCCAGATAATCGAGTCCGAGACGTATAAATGTGAGTAGCACCTGTCTGATGACACGAGCACCAGGCCTCGTGCCAGATAATCGAGTCCGAGACGTATAAATGTGAGTAGCACTTGTCTGATGACACGAGCACCAGGCCTCGTGCCAGATAATCGAGTCCGAGACGTATAAATGTGAGTAGCACTTGTCTGATGACACGAGCACCAGGCCTCGTGCCAGATAATCGAGTCCGAGACGTATAAATGTGAGTAGCACCTGTCTGATGACACGAGCACCAGGCCTCGTGCCAGATAATCGAGTCCGAGACGTATAAATGTGAGTAGCACTTGTCTGATGACACGAGCACCAGGCCTCGTGCCAGATAATCGAGTCCGAGACGTATAAATGTGAGTAGCACTTGTCTGATGACACGAGCACCAGGCCTCGTGCCAGATAATCGAGTCCGAGACGTATAAATGTGAGTAGCACCTGTCTGATGACACGAGCACCAGGCCTCGTGCCAGATAATCGAGTCCGAGACGTATAAATGTGAGTAGCACCTGTCTGATGACACGAGCACCAGGCCTCGTGCCAGATAATCGAGTCCGAGACGTATAAATGTGAGTAGCACTTGTCTGATGACACGAGCACCAGGCCTCGTGCCAGATAATCGAGTCCGAGACGTATAAATGTGAGTAGCACCTGTCTGATGACACGAGCACCAGGCCTCGTGCCAGATAATCGAGTCCGAGACATATAAATGTGAGTAGCACGTGTCTGATGACACGAGCACCAGGCCTCGTGCCAGATAATCGAGTCCGAGACGTATAAATGTGAGTAGCACGTGTCTCAGTCGAAGGGGAGGGGCGCGGTGGGGTACCGTTTGGCCATGCTGGGAACATTTACACTCCCTGGGTACCTTCATGTGATATGGTGGTTTGAGCGTGTTTCAACTTTCGTTTGCAGTTCGTTGAGATAAATAGTCATTTTAATGCCGTTTTAAAGCTGTTGTGATGTACGGAGGCATTCCAAAACTGGTTTGATCCCCTCTTGGTTCAAAGCAATAACGCTTTTGTTAAAAATAATCCTAAAATGAGGTCTACAACCGCGAAAGGTAACTCGCGAAACGAGACCATCTTACCTCGTCCTTGGTATGCTGTGACCGAATGGGCGTCATATAACCCGATAGGTCAGTTGCAGCCCCCCCCCCCCCTCCCCCAGCCCAAGCGATGATGAGTGATGGTGTCGTCTTGTGATGATCCTCAGGCCAGTCGTGTAACAAGCTGGGCCAGCACTCGTGCCTGCGCTGCAAGATCTGCTTCTGCGACGACCATGTGCGCCGGAAAGGCGTCAAATACGAGAAGAACGCGCCGATGCCGTGCCCCAAGTGCAACTACCCCACCTCAGAGACCAAAGACCTCTCCATATCGAGTGAGTGGGGCGGCCGCTAGATGGCGGCATCCGTTTCTAGTTAGTGGGATAGCCGATAGGTGGCAGCGCATGACAACATATGTGCTCTTGATCGTTGCATTGCTAGCGGTGATTTGTAAGAGTTAGCGCAATTTGTTGGTTGATACTTGATAACAATGCTGGTATCTGCTTTTATGGTAGGTTTGGGCGTTGCAATTACGATATAAAATTATTTTTGCCTAGGCCGTAGGCAAACTTTCATTTCGGAATAATTTCGGAATGTCTAAATCATGTACCCGTGAATCTTGCCGGTTGCAGGTTCATGTACCAGTACATAATATCTCCGTCGTTACATGAACATGGAGTTGAATAAGTATCAACGGCGATTTTTTGTAAAAGTGAAATTAGACTTGGGCTCGTGATACACAATAGCATCCATTTCCAGTTTGAATTGTGATTTCCATCCAGTGCCTATCGTCCATTGTGGCCGTAGTCTTACAGCTCGGCATCCTTCCCCAACGGATTTAAGGCACTCACTTCTTATTGAGTCAGCTCATAATTACTATCATACTTTCCCCTGTGCACATCCTGCCTAGCATGGTTTACCCGCGTATGGCCCCTCCGTGTCCCCCGTGCCCCATGTCCCCGCGATTTACCCTCTGGAAACCTTGGCACGTTATCCCCCCCCCCCCCCCCCCCACCTGGCGCGCGTTCACGTGCGTGGCTGCACGTGTTTAACCGCTCCGCTTTACACCTTTCTCCAGCTCGGGCGCACAAGTTCGGCCGCGGCGGCAGCGGTCGGGAAGACTGGGGCACGCGCTCGTACGGTGCCGACGACGACGGCGACGACGAGGGAGGTGGCGGCGCCAGTGGGTACGCCGCCTGGGCCGCGGCGTCCGCTGGAGACGGGGCCGGATACGGTGGAGGTGAGTCACGCAGAGGGGGGGGGGGGGAGTCCTGGATAAGTGTAGGGAGGGGAGGGAGGGAGGGGGGATGGAGTGGAATGGAGTGGGTCTGGAGTCGCTCTGGAGTCGCTCTGGAGTCGCTGAGTTATTGGTGGTCGTCGGATCAGCTCTGTTGGTGCTTCTCAGTCGATAGTCGATAGTCTCAGTCGATTCTCAGTCGATAGGTAATGGTTGGGTGTAGGGGTTTCAAAATTAAGCCAGGGCCTGGTGTAAACCGGTTTAAACCATGTTTTAAACTGGCTGGCATAAATTAATTTAAGCCACCCTGGTGTAAACCAGTGCACACAATAATAAAAGCCACTTACGTTAGCTTGTAAAATAAAATAAAATTTTTACATGATCACATTGAGTAGGTAGTCAATTATTTACGTGATAAACAAAACACGAACGTCTTGTTTTCGCCAGCTATTGCTACCAAACGAGTAAGACCTTCAGTTCTGCACACACTTCTATTATGTCTCGAAAACTTTCTGATTGAAGCAATAACCTAAATTTGTAATTAGGAACAGTCTTATTGAATAGAGTTTATATGAAATTAATTTATATGAAAATCAGATGTTTTAATACATTATACATTCATACATTACATACATACATTATACATTCATACATTATACATTAATACATTAAATTAATACAGTATACATTAATACATTACATTATACATTAATACATTACATTATACATTAATACATTACATTATACATTAATACATTACATTATACATTAATACATTACATTATACATTAATACATTACATTATACATTAATACATTACATTATACATTAATACATTACATTATACATTAATACATTACATTATACATTAATACATTACATTATACATTAATACATTACATTATACATTAATTACATGTGTTGACGGTCAATGACATATTCTGACCTCAGTGAGTGTTAAATTGATGCTGAATTTAAGCCGGCTTTGATTAATTAAAGCCAGTTAAACCGGCTTAAATTTATAAAAGTCACTGGCTGGCATAAGCTCAATTTAAACCGTTTTTGTCCAACCCTGGTCGGGTGGTATCGACTATCGACTGGGAGCATGCTAGCGAAAGGTTAGGTGTTGCAACTAATTGCAATCTGGCGTCGAACCAACCGGTTTCCCCGTAACCACCGCGGCCTGGGGCGATCCTGGGATGGCCGGCTGACACAATTGTCGGATGAAATACATTGGTTGGTTGTCACATTTTAGTATTGGTGAGTTGTTCAATTCGGGCCTGTCGCCGCATATTCCTTTCTTTTCTTATATGCTAACATTTTGATCCGTCCGATTCAAGTCTTGCCGTCTCAAAATGTGGATCATTGCGCTCACCCCTCTCACACGCACTCACAGATATACCAATTATATATTATTTAATCATGCATTTTTAAGCATTGCTAATGTGGTGAGTTTGGGCCAAAAACAATCAACAAATATATATATATATATATATATATATATATATATATATATATATATATATATATATATATATATATATATATATATATATATTCAAACATACAGCTTTGACACACACTCAAGGCACATGTATACGCATACATTTTATACTCATGATATACGAATCTGCGAGTAAACCCGTTTTTTCCAGCGGCCCCACGCTCTCTTACCGTATAGGAGGTCCGGGACTCGAATCCTCCGTGGCCGACTGGTGCCGGAATGGGCTTACACTGTTAATCCATAGCTCGACAACGGCACATACGTAAAAAGGAGAGAGAAAAAACGCCTATACGTGCGGTAATACAAAATCAAAATTGTACTTACATACTCAATACGCTCGTATCGTTTACCCTGAATGCCTAAATACACCGACATACAAGTCTAGCTGCTGATCACACTGAGGTCCAGCGATAGGTGACTGTGGTGACTAGGTGACAGCGATAGGTGACTGCGATAGGTGACTGTGACAGGTCCCAGCTGTCCGGTCCCCGCACTTCTCAACTACCATCATGCATCTGTGAAAGACGAGTCGGGTTGAGTATTCAGCGGAGGTTCCCTGGATTGTCGGGCGGCCGCAAACCGGTGCACTGTTCTCAATTTCATTCCATTGGCGTGTTTGCACTCCAAACCCCACAAGCGTTTTTGTCCACACTCCACACAACCCACTGCCATTACTGGCCATAGTAGGCTGCGGAGGCATCACTGAGCCCCAAAATAAATATCGTGGAGCTCTGAGACGTCGGCCGTCGGCCGCCCGGCCGGACGGCCTCCTCGTACGTTGGTGGTGGGTCCTCCTGTCCTCTCTGCCATGGTCGGTTCTCGTGCGGCGAGGACCGCCGCGGGGAGCGTGGCTGCGCGCTGCGGAGCGGAGTGGCCCCTGGCGGCGATAGGTGCTGCCCAGCAGGCGCCCGTGGGATCTCCTCGGGCGGCTGTGGCGTGCGGAGCGGAGTGGCCCCGGGCGGCGATAGGTGCTGCCCAGCAGGCGCCCGTGGGGTCTCCTCGGGCGGCCGTGGCGTCCCTTGCTGTGGCAGCCGCTGCTGAAGTGGTGGACGTACTGTCACCCCTGATAGCTGTTGTGCTCTGGAAGCTCTTCGTCGCCTCTGGGATTCGCGGCATGCTCGAATGCAGAGAAGGCAGGCGTTGTAACAGGATATAAACAGAATGAAGCACCCGATGATTGTTGATGCAATGATGATGGCTTGATTAGGCATCGTGATTCCATGGTTCATATCCACCTCGGCTGTCACTGGAGCTCACCTGGAGCAGTTGGGGTCGATGTGTGAACCTCGCTCCGCGGCAGCAGGGGACTCTGGCCTGTGGCGGCTCAGTCTCACCCCGACGCAGCAGACCCGTCCTCCGTCACACCGCTCAGTGTCTCCACGCAGTAGACCCGTCCTCCGTCACACCGCACAGTGTCTCCACGCAGTAGACCCGTCCTCCGTCACACCGCTCAGTGTCTCCACGCAGTAGACCCGTCCTCCGTCACACCGCACAGTGTCTCCACGCAGCAGACCCGTCCTCCGTCACACCGCTCAGTGTCTCCACGCAGTAGACCCGTCCTCCGTCACACCGCTCAGTGTCTCCACGCAGTAGACCCGTCCTCCGTCACACCGCTCAGTGTCTCCGACGCATCAGACCCCGTCCTCCGTCACACCGCTCAGTGTCTCCACGCAGCAGACCCGTCCTCCGTCACACCGCTCAGTGTCTCCGACGCAGCAGACCCGTCCTCCGTCACACCGCACAGTGTCTCCACGCAGCAGACCCGTCCTCCGTCACACCGCTCAGTGTCTCCACGCAGCAGACCCGTCCTCCGTCACACCGCTCAGTGTCTCCACGCAGTAGACCCGTCCTCCGTCACACCGCACAGTTTCTCCACGCAGCAGACCCGTCCTCCGTCACACCGCTCAGTGTCTCCACGCCGCAGACCCGTCCTCCGTCACACCGCTCAGTGTCTCCACGCAGCAGACCCGTCCTCCGTCACACCGCTCAGTGTCTCCACGCAGCAGACCCGTCCTCCGTCACACCGCACAGTTTCTCCACGCAGCAGACCCGTCCTCCGTCACACCGCTCAGTGTCTCCACGCAGCAGACCCGTCCTCCGTCACACCGCTCAGTGTCTCCACGCAGCAGACCCGTCCTCCGTCACACCGCACAGTGTCTCCACGCAGCAGACCCGTCCTCCGTCACACCGCACAGTTTTCTCCACGCAGCGGACCGGGACACGTCCGCAACGCTCGGCGTCTTCTCGCGGAATGCGCGTAATGACTCGCAATGGGCGCGGCGCCTCACCCATACACCTTTTGCCGACCACGACCCTCGCGGATGGTACTTTCCCGGCTATGTGGGATAAACACCGGGATTCCCCTACGTGAGGGACATAGCATCTGGTATACAGAAATAAAATTACCAGGGTCTCTTCTCCCAGGGTATGTGCCTTGATAAAAAACGATCCCATGATCATTCTTGTCACTGGGATCCCCCGTATCTTCTGGGAAAATATGAGGAATGCTAGATTTATTATAGTCCCTGGTTCACTTTGGTCCCAGATCTCGACTTTTATTTTTCTTTCAACACAACTTTCCAATTTCGCCGATTGAAAATGTCAAAATTTCACATATTCGAAATTTCAAACTAAATCTGATAAAAAATCAATAATTTTGATATCATTAATATTGGAGATTGACAATATTATCATATTCAGTTTGGATGAACTTATTTGGATCCTTTCCATGTTGTTCAATTCAGGGGCGGATCCAGTATTTTTTTGCAAGGGGGGGGGGGGGGGGGGGGGGCGGCAGGCATAGGGGCGCATTTTTTTCCGGGGGAACAGGGGCGCATTTTTTCGGGGAACAGGGGCGCATTTTTTCCGGGGGAACAGGGGATAATTTTTTTCCGGGAAATTGGGGCGCCGTTTCTTCAAACATGCACAGGGGCTGATCTAGGATTTTTCCGAATGGGTGGGCGGCTGACCCAGGGGGCGGCATTTTCGCCCATGGGTCTAGAGGGGCGTTAAATGTTAATTAATAACATACATTTTCCTGCATTTTTTTATTATCTTACGCTTACTCATTTGCAGTTTGTCACTTCGGAAAGCAAAATTATAGATGTATTTATTTAATGATACTAAATGTCTTTGTATAGCACTCTCACATGTAGGTATGCCGTCCATCAGTAGCACGCATTTTCGTCAGTAGCACGTATATTCGAGTGCGATCCACAGTCAACCTGAGCGGTCCTCGGTCGGCTTGAGAGGACTTCGATCGGCCTGAAGAGAACTCGGTCGGCTTGAGCGGGGCCCCCCTGTCGACCTGAGGGGCCCCTTAGATGATTTATAGGCCTGCTATAACCCTTGCCATGTCTGAGAGGGTCCCAGGCTGGTCTGAGAGGGCGATTGTCGAGGCCTGAGAGAGCCTCGCACCTCCGGCTGTCACTGGCCGGAAGGGTGCCGGCATTGGCTCTAGAGGGGCACCGTCATTGGCCGAAGGGGCGGGCGGGCGGCGGCCACCCCTCCCCCCCCCCCCCCCCCCCCCCCACCTGTATCCGCCCCTGGTTCAATTTAGATGCATTCATTATTAAATTTGCTGGTCGAAGCCTCGCGCATCCAAGATGGAATTTTTAATTTTATTTACAGATCCATTGTGATCCCGAAATCACTGTCGCCTTTTATCGCGATATCTCCAGGGGTCTGGAGGGATTCTCGGCCCGTTGCTAGTTTTTCAGATATATTTTTGTGGATCCAGAGATCCCTGTAATGGATCAATGCATAATGCACATGTCTGCTCCTCAGTAAGGGGACATTCGGAACGAAATCACAAAATAATCTGTTTCTGGAATCAGGCACTGTATCACCTGAATTACCTACTGTTCCTAGGGTAGGCCTTACACCTTTCAACCCTATGGAATGTCTGATAAATAATATAATTACATAAGATCCAGGATATCCGGGATCCCGAATAAATGGTGGGATCCAGATCCCAAAGATCCCTTTCAAAAAGTGACATTTGAGCATAGGTGGGCACCGTTACTTCAAAACGTAACTTCGTTACTCCAAAAAAGTAACTCGTTACTCGTTACTCCGTTACATCGTAAAAAAATGTAATGGAAGTTACAGTTACTCCGTTACTCTGTTAATTTTGTAAAACGAAGTGATATCAATTACGACATAATGAAGATCGAGAAGTGAAACCGGTACCAATGCGTTTGTCTCGTCGAGACACGTCTCCCAATATGCAGCATGATCATCTTGGGTCACCACTTGAACTTGACCTGAGGTCAAATTTCTAAGTTGACCTAAATTGGTCAACATGAATATATTTCGAAGCGTCTTGGCAAGACGAACACAATGGCGCAAACAATATTGTCTTATCTTTATTAGGTAAAAAGTTATTTGCGAAACACTGTTTTGCCATGAATAGCCTTTTTGACCTTTGATCACCTCTGCAGCCTAAACTAGTGACCTGAGCTAACATTTGAGGATATCATGGCGATTGTATATTTCAAGAGCTTTCGATTGTTTTGTTTTCGTTTGTTCCTAGCTATCATAGTTCTCGAGATATTCGGG